>JAVQJS010133627.1:0-48935 GCA_036024795.1 Galaxias rostratus | reverse complement strand
GTCTCTGTTAAACACACACACACACACACACACACACACACACACACATACACGGCAGAACAGACTTCGGTAAACACAGAGCTAACAAAGAGGCGTGGTTTGCGCCACCTAGGGAATTGCAGTTCATCCGATTCCTTGACTCAAAAAAAAAAAAAACTATGAGGTATCTTGTTGAGAATCAATGATTCAGCAGCAATGTGAAGCGCACATGTGCAACAATGGCAAAAAGACGTTCATAATTAACACCTGCTCTGTCAGCTCCTTTTGCATTGTATGAATGCACACAGCAGAATCTGTACAACAGCTTTAGTTTTTAACCTGTGCTGCAACACATGAGTGGAGGCCGTGTTTGTGTCGGTGCTGTGCTTTGTTGGGCAGGGTTGGGCTGGAAAGGGGGGGGGGGGGGGGGCCATGATATATGTTTACCAGAACTGCTAATATGGACGGCAGCGTCGGAAACAGGCCAAGGACTGACAACGCCTAAATTAATTTCCCCAGGAATGAAAGTCATAAATCAAGGCTGACAGGGGGCCACTTTGTGAGAGTTGTGCTGCATCTGTCTGCCATCCAGTGCAAAGGAGAGAAGGCTATTAGAACCCCCTGACATCTCCACCACATGAATGGATTTCAAAAGATGGCCAACACAGATTTCCCCAGGTAGTGGAATCTACAGAGGTTAACAACACATATAGCATCAGCTGTGAAATATATATATCAGGCCTCATTATACCCGGGTACGTGTCTACTTCTGAAATGTTATTAATGTTATTCATACGTCTTCCCACTTATCATAGCCTAACAGCACACATTCTTTCAATGATTGGAGTTGCCCTTACCTTCCCTCTGCAGAGAAAAGCCAACAGAGTGCACCACTGCTCCTGCTTGCCTCCTCCCCCGACCACAGGTGCCCTCTCCTGGGCCAGCAGGCTGACGAAGCGGGCTGCCTGCCGCGGATTCTCCAGCAGACGACCAGCACGGAGGACACGTACGTACGAGCACACTGGCCTGTTCACCCCATTTTCATCCTGTGAAGCACACAAACACAAGTGTGAATTTAAAGTCATTCATTCTGACAATGCAGAGTCTAAATTCATGGACACATTGGTGGCAAATGTGGTAACACAGATGTGTAATGGAAGCAGACAGAAGCCCCGACCTGTGCAAAGATCTTGACCAGTTTGGACTGATGTGAGGGCCGGATCTCAAGAAACTCCCTCCACCACTGTTTGGCATAAACAAGGAAGAGGCGCTCCTTCTCTGCTGTCTTCTGTCGCTCCAGCGATTGCTGTAAAAAAGAAGAAGAAAAACACAAAATATTAATACTCGTGTTGGCTTTGAAAAGTCTCATTTGGAATAACAATTTATCAAAGCTGTAAATGTGAAAAGAAGTTCTACGATTTGACAATTTTAATTGGGCTTGACAGCAACTTCTGAATCAAAACCCCTGAACTGCATGCGCTGATGTCTTGGTAGGCTTATGCCTTAAATGAGCAAATTGTTGGTCAATATATATATATATATATATATATATAAAACATAAATATGACAGATCCACTTAAAACCGTATTGTGCAACTCTTCACCTGCGTTTTGATGATATCTGAGCTCAGGGTCTCTGTTAGTGGAGGGTAGAGCTCCAGACTCACATTAAGAACACCTGCCGAGACCTTGTTCTCACTTCCTGTTGATATGGTAATCAAGAAATTGTACATGTCACTGTAAACTGCTGTCATGGTGACCGGCAAGACAGTTAGATTTTTTTTTGCGTAACTCTTAAATTTCGAGCAAATTCTTCAATTCCCCAAAATATTGACTATATAATTATAGAATACGTAGCTATGTATGATATTACCTGAAAGGTATACATAATTTAGCTAAAAATAAAGGCAACATACTATATTCTTTAACTCAGGCTTAATTAATGTTACAGCCATGCTTTGTTGACTCACCAACTCCTAGCAGCTCCACTGCAGTGCAAGTCTTTCCATTAGGTGAAATAAGGATTGTCCGCCAATCCAGGAAGTATGAGGACACTAAGGTTGTTTCACTGGAGGTGTCTGTCTTTATCAACACCAAGTGTACAGGGTCGCAAATTGACAACATCGTAGTTGCATCTGCCATCTGACCACCTTCCCCTGAGATACAAATATTTTTAACACAAGAAAATGAATAATACACACCATACCATAAAACACTTTTCTGGTACACTAAAAAAACAAAAATTGTTTTCTGGTAAAAACCAAACAAACTTTGCAGTTATACTGTCTCAAGCGAGTATGAATATAATGAACAGAAATGGGCCATACCCATGCCATCTTTGTGAACCTCTAACAGGAAGCCCTCTTGCAAATCTGGTTCACAGGCACAAGCCACAGGTTTGGAGCGGAACCGCTGGTTGCGGAAGTGTAGATAGAGAGTGAAGGTGGAGCAAATTTGACCAGGAAGCGGCTCTGGTTCCTGGAGATGTTCAAGAAAAGCTTTGCCACCAAGCACTTGCAGATAAAGGTATCTTCTTGCTGGATCAATATTGGCTGAGAGTCAAATGACAGAATCACAACAATAATTATCACTTAAACTATTTCAACACATTAAACAAATTAGATTTTTTCTCTTCTAATTGACATGCTGTGTGTGCTATAAATACTTTTCTTTATTTGTGTACTGTCTTTGTCAATGAAGTGAGTGGCAGGCTTTGATGGCGATTCCTGCAGTGTATCTGGGAGTTCCTGGCAAAACAAAGTGTCAGTGAACGATTAGACATTGAATGGCCAACAGATATCCGATGCTATCTCTCCACAAATAGTTTAGGCCTGAAAGATACATCTGGGTGACAGTGCCACCATGGTAAATAAAACGCATAAGTAAAACAACCTTTGAAAAATGTAGATCCTTCATAACATCATCCACGATCCCCCTGCGTTGCAGTGCAAGAAGGAAATCTCCTTCTGAGAATGTACTAGGTCTAGGGTCGACATTCTCTCTCACAGTCTCTGTCAACACGTCTCTTATCTTCCCATGGATGTTCATCTGATAAAAACAAACATATTCCACTAAGGTAGGCTTTGCTTTGTTGCATGCATTTACTATGATACAATTAATTAACAACAAATATGTAGCACTCCACAGGACTGTAACCCATATTAATTCGACGGTGGGCCAAAACTATAATAAACTAGAATTACTTCAAATCTATTTTATAGTCGATGATTTTCGTTGGGCCCATTCAATATTTTGATGAACACTCCTGTAAGATACAAACTTATACCTGTCTGGTTTGCGCAGTTGAGAGGATACCAATCCGACTTCGCAGTACTAAAAGTTTCAAAGCTGTATCCTCACCTTAATCAAGTGATTATGGATGATCTGCTTCAGCTCAGAAGCTTTCTCTGGAGGTAGAGACATCGCTGTTTATGAGCGTCTGCAACGTATGTTACTGTATGACACAATGATTAGCTTGCAATCTAACCTTGGTCAATAAAACGTTGATCGAAACAAAATGAATGAAATGCCTATATGTTAAATACAGGTAGGTCTGGCCAACAGATTACGCTAGATGTTCAATATTGTAATCATGTTAGCAACTGAGTGTTCAAACAACTGTCTCTCTGTCAATTTAAACAGTGGCGGAAAAGCAAGCGGGATTTCGTCTGTATTAACTGCCAGACAGGATTATTTAAATATAATTCTCAAAACATTGAAATAAAAGGACAACATTTCCCAATAAAACATTAAAATCTAATTTTAGCTGAAAAAACATCTTCATTCTTTTTTAATCTTGTTTAAAGTAAATAAAAAGATCGATTTGAGTCAGGCAATCATTTCAACTTAGAAATGCCGTCAGACATCTGCGACTGAGAGGATATAGACGTTAAGACCTATTTGTAGTTTTGCATCTGGGTTTACGACGGAGAACAACTACTTTTAAGAAATCTATACGGTCAAGCTAATTTGACCTTTTCTCTAGGAGATTGTTACGTTGGTAACAAACAATTATATTTCTCTAGGAGATGTACATAAGTATATATCTACAAACCTAAAGCCTATGTCAAAACAAATGGTTTTAACTCTCTCTCTCTCTCTCTCTCTCTCTCTCTCTCTCTCTCTCACACACACACACAGATATATATAAAAAATAAAAAAAATAAAAAAAATCCTGTTCTGGCTTGACGTCTACGGCCTCGAAATTATGTGCCAAATAGGGGATCAGAATGAGTAACCACTTCTGTTGCAGGCAATATAATCAGCAGAACATTGTAAAATTAAGTACAATGGAAAATACTTATAAAAAAGGATATTTTATTCAAGAAGTTTTATGTTTTGTTTGCATTTCAAAACACCATTAGTTATGTTTTCACTGCACCTCAACAGTGTACAAAATTCACCTGAATCTCGTGAAACATTAACGAAAACCAAACCAATGGAATGTTATGGTTAAAGTTATTCTGTTGCAAATATGATTTGCCGAAACCACATCCAACGGGGTAAATATTCCAGTGTCTTATAACAATCAAACACTCAAACTCCAGAAGTTAGTACCTGCTAACACATTTGGTAGGTTAACAAAGGGTTGTTACAACTTACATCCACATTTTTTGTAATCTGCAGTTAGTTATTTGATGCAGCAAATTAACGTAGCTGTAGCTTTTCAGGACAATGACAATGGTAATAAATCTTGCAGCACTTTAAATATTTTTTCACTTGGGGATACTAATCCTTCAACTCAAGGCACGTTAAATTATCTAAATTGACAAATTCAAAGATAAAATCACAAATGTGAGCAGACTAATCTGTTTAATCAACATCTCATATATTTGAGATAACTGTACATGGATCTGGTGCTGCAACAAAACCTGTACACTGCACATAAATATGCATTATTAGTCCCCAGTTAATCTGATAATCTAAATGGTTCAGCAATCCAACAGCAAAGCCTTTTAAATTAAGTCATGCTAACAGGGTAATCCATGCTGCAACATTAAATTCAAAGCAATACATATTAATAACCTTCTGATGGTATTCAATGGTATATTAGACAACAATTTTTTTAAGATGGTAAGGTGACTGTAATGTGTCCCAACTAAGGACTTGACTTATGCCATCCTTTACACACAGGGAAAATGCTTTCACGCTAAGTGAGATTACCTGAAAGGACACATGAGCTCAGCCAGTAGCAAATCAATGCACAATAGCAAGGGACATGGCATTTCATTTGACTCAAGAGAAAAGATCATTCATATAACAGAAACTAAATTAGTATCTTCAGATTAAATCTAAAGTGAGAATGTGAGGCATCAGTGGCTCAATAGACCCCAAATTGTCATACAAAAATATTACCATTCCCTGCTGAGACTATGGAAGAACAAATATTCTGGAAAACTTCTAAATGCATGCAAGAAACACAAAACAAACGTCAATAAAGAAAACAGCTGTTTGTTTTTGTAATTGGCCTCTTTACAGCTTCTCCACGTTGCGTGTCTATTGTACTGGGATCAGAGGCCCATTTGAAATGTACAATAAATCCATAAATTAACAATATGGACCCAACCTTTACAAATGAATGCAAAAAAAGAAGAAAAGAAAAAAGTATTTTGTAATTTTGCTGTACTGAGCCTTTAGTACACTTTCTTTTCAAATCACTTGTCATAATGATATACAGTACATTCATCACTGGTGACAAAAATAAAATCGTGCTGGCACCAAGATCCTGAGATGTTACCAATAATGATCTTAACACAAAAATAAAATACACATTCATTTGATCTAGCACTCTTACGTATTGACCTTAAGAAATAAATACCCCAACGTTTATGCACATACTATCTGAGTCTACCTAAAGAGAGTACCCTTATTTCAGGTACTGGTGCAAAATAAGAGAGAGTTCTCTGTGAGATGGCGGCAGAGTCTTCACTGGGCGTACATCCAGCACACCAGGAGCCCCACAGCCACGGCTGCGCCAGCACCAATGTTGAGCAGAAGGGGCCTCCAATGGAGCCAGGTCTCCTTTTGCCTCTCTGTTTCAGTCAGTCTCTGTTTCATCTGCTGTACCTTATGAGAGGTGCTGGCGATCCTCTCCTCACGGTGTCTCTTTCGCACGCTAAAGAGGAAAAGATGTTTTGGTTGGCAAAAAACACACAATCTCTACAGGAAAATGTATTCTGTGCATGCGCGCGCAAACACACACACAGACACAAGCACACACGCACGCACACACCCACGCACGCGCATGCACGCACACATACATGTAGCTGTACATACGTTGCAGTTTCCAAAGCCTGGTCAGAAGGTTCTCCAGCCATTTTGTCATCATTTGAAACGGCAACTGGCTTCAAACATTGAGATGACTGGCCATTGGCCTTGCTATCCAAGGGCCGTCTTGGAGGTGGTGGCGGTGGTGTGATGGGGGGACTGAACATCAGCTCCCTCTCCGTTTTTGACACGTCTTCAAGCTGGTTCTGTAGAGGGACATACATATAAAGATAAGTGGCAACCATGATGGAGTGGAGAAGCTTCATATCACATCTTGAGAAATCATTCACACACACACTGAGACGATATCTGTATAAACATTACATGGGATACGACCACATAGACAACAGGCTCGAATATTAATGAGGGCAAATGATTAGTAAGAGGGATTCATCTTCTCTAGGAATACATATTCCAAATGATTCACCTGTGCAGATCTGCCTTTCAGCAGGTGCTTGCCTCCCTCAATAACCGCCATGTAGGAGAAACGCAGCTGGTCCGGGGTCTGAATCAGGCCCATACGATACTCCCTCATGTCTAGAAGAACCCTCTGGATGTCCACAGACGACGGGTCTTTCCTCTTGTTCATCTGCACACAAGTGTAGGTAAGCATCCCAAACGAAAAACCTACTCTACACATATACAAATTGTAGGTATTTAAAACAGTAAAAAAGAATAATCTGATAGGTAGGTCACGGCACAGAACTAAAAAAGCCATAGTCAGGTTTACAGTAGTACATTTTAAATATTTTGTATCAACACACTGGGTGGGCTTATGTGTAATGTATTTTCTTTGCATAGTTTGAGGACTTTTAAAGCAGGAGAGGGATTAGCCTGTTTAACTGGCAAAGCTTATCACACCATATGAGCTGCAGCACAACCTTTGGGCTACTGACAAAGCTCTGAAGAATTATATAGTTTGAAACATATTGTTTCTACTAAACCACTAACCCCCTACATGGAGGCAAAAGTATGTGTTATCCAGTTGAACGTTCAAAAGCTTGAGCTGTAAATTAGATGGGAAAGGGAAGGGGATGGGAAGGTGGAATACAGCGGCGTCAATCTGAACATAAAAAACACTCATTCATGTGATCTCACCAGAACAAGGCAAGTATCCACCAATGAAAAAGTCCCTGAGCGTCCAATCCCAGCACTGCAGTGCACCACAGCAGGGCCGTGTTCGGGCCCCAGGGAGCTGGACTCCCGCACCGTGAACAGGAAGTTGAGGAAGGAGGCAGGGGATTCTGGGACCCCAAAGTCAGGCCACGTGGTATAGTGAAAGTGGTAAATATCCCTAGTTTCTCCTGTCTGAACATGCAAACAACAGGAGGAGAGGGGAAGTGAAGCTCAATACCAGAATTGAAATAGCATTGAGGGGAACAGTGCAAACAAATGCAACTTATTTCCCAGGGATTTGAATAAAAACTTTAGCACACATGAAACCATTTCAACAAAAAGCTGCTGTTTACTGCTTTATTGAAAAAATTCATAGACCTGGTAAAACACTTATAATACCATACCTTTGTATTTTTTAGCTCCAGCATTCTTATTGTGTAATAGGATCTATCCTCTTCAGAAGAAAGCTTCACAACAAACCCTGTGTCTGTGAAAGACATCTGTTGTTGTTCTTTGGATGGCCAATATTGTGCACACTTTTCCTATATAGAGAATAAATATGATTAGATTTGCCTTTATTTAAACGTTTACTGCTGCTCATTACGTTTTCCCCTTCCTTCCTATCAAATGCATCGTTCAATCATTACATTTTTCAATGCAAGGTCTTTTGCCTGATAACTATTTTGATGTGTCCCTTTAATTGCCAGAGTTGTGTACATTTTGAAGGCTTTTGACTTAAATAATTAATTATCATATTGCACACTAGTGGACTCCTCATTAACCTCTTTGCTGGCCCCGCTTACAGTGCAACTTACAGGAACCTCATAGGGGTTTTAGTAGTTTCCTGCTGAAGTAAGCCGTTCTTGTGGTGGTGTAGGTCTGGGGGGCATGACTAGGGGGCATAGCTGATGGGCATGGCTTAGTTAACACTAGGCCTTATACTAAGGGAGCGTGTATACAAACAGTATTGTTCTGAATATAATTAGCGTATACGTTAGTGTCCTTCTGTTGTTACATTGAACTAATAACAAAATCAAAATTATGCTAAATCATGTTAACTTTAAGCCACGTAAACCGTCAGTTAGGAACAGTCCTCCGCTGCCTATGAAAATATGCATTGGGCAGGTGCCACTTTGACATCGCAAATTTGGGTTACAGCAAGCATTGAGAGTTGTGTCAGTGACGCTTTGATGGTGCAAATAAACAATACATCCCGTTGTGTTGGTTTTGCATACAGAAGACTAAAGTATGTGCACACCGTTTACTTTACTGGCCTGTACGAGAAACAGCAAAGTGTGTAGGTGCATTTAGAAAGATATATATGTATATATATATATATATGTATGTGTATATATATATATATATATATATATATATTCACATATACATGAAAATGCAAATATTAAGGCATTTCTATCATTAGTTTAACTTAAAAAAAAAAAGTGTGCTGCCTCTGCAAGGCGTTACCAGCGGAAACACTGTCTTTTGGAAGGACTAAAAGCGCAGAGGGTAGACTTGACCTTTCCGTGGTTCGCATAACAATGGCTGGTGTTACTTACAGATCCTTTTTCAATTATTCTGTTGAGCATGATGACAGCTTTGGAACTCTGCTCCCAGATCATCAACCAGAAATGGCCACAAGTGTTCCTCAAAGGGCCCTACAAGAACAAATACAAACACAAAACCCCTAGTAAAATAATCAGCTATCAGACATCTTAATTCAAAACAACCTTTGTGAACATGTGAATGACAACATTTTAAATAGACTCCACATCTACACCAGTACATGCCCAGTTTGCAAAAATGTATTTCCATCAATAATGTGAAAACTTACCTGACATAGTATATAATTTCTTTGGGCTTCCTCCATTGTGACTGAACTTGCATTGATGTAGTCATTTTCTGAGTTTTCAAGTTTCACACGACTGTGATCATCTACGATGGAAAAACAAGACCCTCAATTACAATTTGAAAAAAAATTGTTACAAATACTCACTTCCCTCTGCTGAATACAGCAACACTTACATGGACTGACATCTCTGTATCGGTTTAATATCCGATTATCTGGGTGTTTTGCCACGTTGAATGGGTATTCATTGGCTTGATTCCGAATTTCCTATTTAAAGACAAAAGGAGAAATGTAGTCCACTGATTTGAAATTAATAATAAGATGATGCAGAGAGCAAACAAAATATTAATAAATTAAATTATCAATGCAACAGCTTCAAGTCTCAAAACAGATTGGTCAATTATTTTATTAAATGTAATTTATTAAAAGTCAAGATATCCTTTCTTGATAATAACAAATCACAATACCCCATGGTGGCTGCAGTAGAATTGGACTCTTCGGCAATAACCTTAGGTTATTCACAGCATCAAAGATTACTGAATCTTGTTCTAGTGTACTTTGCTGTGATTGGCTATTTCTAAAGTATATATCCATAAATGTCATTCACTCACTGGTTTACCATGGATAGAGACTCGTAGCAGTAGCTAGTGGTATTCGTAGCTATATGGGAAAGCATTGAAGAGAATTATCCAGCCTGTTCTGAAAGGATTTGTAACGCTAATCCTTTATTGCAATCCATAAACTCGGTTGTGTAACAGAAACCCAATGTTGGCCAAAAATATACTTGGATATGAATAAATCCCTCTCTCTAGTACTACTGCATGTGCCTTCAGCAAAGCTTAGCAGTATATTTGAAAAAGCAAATAATCCTAACAATTTTGCCTAAAAAAATGCTTGCTGTAACACAAATATATCTGATACAATGTCAGCCTGGTTAGGTTTAAGACAGGACAGGGTACACAACTCAGTTCATATTTAACTACACAATATATTCTTGATCATCTAGGGCACTCAATTCATGGTAATCAGCCCTGCTTCCAAGACTACTAACACATGCGCTTATTTCGGGAAGCCCTGATGACTTCTCAGAAAGCTGTGTTTTCAGAAAGCTATCGACCGTCGTGAGCTAATGTTGGCTAGCTAACGATAACGCGTTAGATACGGAAGTCCCAGTTAAGTTATCACGTCTTTGAACAGAAATAAAATAGACATGGACCCTCTGAAATATCCAATGACCAATGCATATGTTGTGTGGGAGCTCGTTATGCTGCTATCGCAAGTTCTCTAATCGGCTGAAAATAGCTCACTGTGTCTTGGTTAGCATGTTCATTAGCTAACTAGCTACATTGGCTAAATCGGTTAGCTACCAATTGTCATAGAAACCCACCATCGGGCCCGTGCCGCTACTTACATTGTAAAGATTTTGCCATTGCCCCGACGAATCTATGTCCTCAAATTCTTGATCCATTTCCCTGTGTTGTCTCTGAGCAATTGCAGGCTAAACAATTCTTAAAACTGTTACAACTCTCTCCTAGCAAAGTTATTCCTCATTGACAGCCATCTAATCACACCGCTAACCCCCGTGCAGTTAGATATGTACTCGAGTTGGATTGGTTGAAGCGCAAGGCACTACTGTGTAGCTCAGTGTAGGGGTTGCGCGCAGTGACATTTCTAGGTTGCCAGGTCAACCAAGCCTTGGGGTAAAAAGTTACCACAACATGAAATAAATAATGCATAAATGAAATTAATGATAGTATACTTTTTCATTACCTCAACAATTTTGGTATATAAAAGCATGTGTTTACCTAATTGTAATCCCAAATCCTAGACAACTAGCCTGCAGTAACTATTGCAGACGAATGTAAGATAATATAATCGTTATTAAACCTGGCAATTTTTACACAGACATTCAAATCATCCAATATTAACACACATTTTTGGTTTAAACCAGGATTCCCGAGTTCTCTTTTTTTCTCAGTCTTAATTCTGATACACTGAAGATGACCGAGAAGACCGAGGATGCGGATGACATTAAGACAGGAACATAATTTTTAACATTTTAAGTTTTATGAATAAATAACAAATTTATTATCCTATAGTAGGCTATTTTATGGATTATATATATTTCATAGGATTATTGTTTGCGAGAAAAAACATTTCGCTAAATCATGAGTAATTTTGTATGCATCAAGGTAAATATGCCGGCCTAAATTACGATTTTTACAACAATAAAACATTTATTTCTGTTTCAACGAAGTAAAGCTTCTACTGTTTCATTAAAGTGGGACTTTGAGAGACAGCTTAATTTTTTAATGTGTTCAAAGTTGTGTTCAAAGTTAAAAGTGGATTTATTTTTTAAGTGCGCAGCATAACACAAGATCATTCTGAGCAAAGAAATTATTGTGACATGGCAGGCAGCAACTACGTAGAAGCAGAGCAAAAAATATCCCCAAAAAACAAATCCCAAATCAGTTGTCCAACATCTAATTCTTAAGGGTTCAGAACACATGCATGGAATGATGTGCGAATGTGAAGTACCTGAAGGAGTATCATATATTGAACTAATAACTTCATTGATTCTGATGCTTTTTTTTAATTTGGGTGGCCGCAAAGTATTTTCACCCCAAATGGGGATGGTTTCTTAGAAAAAGATTAAACAAAGTCCTAGACATTTTTTTTTTTTAATTTCAATCGAGAATCTCCATTCATCGTGGTGTTTAACTAAACTTAATCTATGATCAGGAAGTTTGCCCGTGAAGCTGGCGAAAGCATCCATTTGAAGAACTTTTCAAGAGCGCCGCCTTACTCTCACAGAGGACCCATCAGCGAATCAGCAGACAGTTTCTGTGCGCTGACGTAAACTGCAGCAGTGGGCGGACAGATGGGGGAGTCGATAGCCGCCTTGGAACTACACCAGGCATTAGTAGACACATGCGACAGCCTAGCTTTATGAGGCGCATCTGTAAGTCCTAATTTTCAATAAAAATGTTTGTTGCGCGAAACCTCGCAGCAGACCACAAAGATCTTATCCACGATGTTTCATACGATTTTCATGGTCGGAGAATGGCTACTTGTTCTAGTGACCAAAGTGTAAAGGTAAGTTGTTGGCGTTAGCTTAGCTTGTTAGCTAAGTTAGCATTTACTTTCAGTATGATGTGTCTTTAGCTTGTTAGTTTGGGCCTCTAATTAGATAATAATTATCATGATCATGTCTAATAATTCTCGTTATTTCCTTGAACGAATAAATCGTAGCTAAACATCTTAATAAAGTTGCGTATTTTGCTTAGTTTTAAAGCCTTTGTTGTATGTGATCTGGTAGGTTTGGGACAAGAGTGAGAATGGAGAGTGGCACTGCACAGCCAGCTGGAAAGTAAATATTTTCAGTTGTAAAAATGGGCATGAATGTAAATACCATGTATAATTAATCAAAGCACATCCGTAATGTGATCAATATACGCCATCTTATATTAATTGTCCATGCCTTATTCATTTGTTGATCAGTCGTGAACTATTTATGAAGTAGAGAAAGTAGAAATAGCATAAGTTAATGTTTTTTTTCCAGACTCACAGTGGGTCTGTATGGCGTGTCACCTGGGCCCATCCAGAGTTTGGTCAGGTGTTGGCATCTTGCTCCTTTGATCGGACTGCCGCAGTATGGGAGGAGATTGTAGGGGAATCCAATGATAAACAGAGAGGACAAAGCCATTGGGTAATTGAGATGATTCTGTTTATTATTTGGTCCTCCTGGTTCCTTTTACAGAATTTGATTAGATTTTTAAAGGAGAAAGTGGCTCTGAACAGGCGTTTCCTTCCATTCCAGATAAAGAGGACCACATTAGTGGACAGCAGAACCTCGGTGACTGATGTGAAGTTTGCACCAAAGCACATGGGGCTGATGCTGACCACCTGCTCTGCAGATGGCGTGGTGAGGATCTATGAGGCTCCCGATGTGATGAATCTCAGCCAGTGGTCCCTACAGCATGAGATTTCTTGCAAGCTTAGCTGTAGCTGCATCTCCTGGAACCCTTCCAGGTCTGACACGTAAACTGCCTCCTCAAACAATACCACACACTGAGTCATTTGTGTGGATCAGTCATTTTGGTTAATTCATGGTAGTTAATTTAGTTATGCTGTGTCCATTACAACAGTTCTGTGTTTTACTAAAGTTGTACTTAGTAACAAGCACGTAAAACAGTACTGCAACATTGCTCAAAAAGTACTACAAGTTTTAATTTCTCAGTAATATTATTACTATTATTACTAAACAAATTGACTAAAACAGTAAAACAAGTGTTACTAATCCAACTTTAATTATATATATTCTTCCAGCTCCAGGGCTCATCCGCCAATGATTGCAGTGGGAAGTGACGACAGCAGTGTTGCATATGGCGGAAAGGTTCAGATATACGAGTACAATGAAAACACCAGGTCAGAAAGGATGATAAAACACATGCACAGGCTCACATTATGTCCACAAACACTTTTATTCTGTTGTATTGTGGCTTATATCTTTTTGTACCCTATGCATAGAAAATATGCGAAAGCAGAGACGCTGATGACTGTCACGGAGGCTGTGCATGACATTGCCTTTGCTTCAAATCTGGGGAGGTCTTTCCATGTGCTTGCCATAGCAACTAGAGATGTCAGAATTTTCAAGCTTGTACCCATGAGGTAATGAAATCTAGCATTATGCCAACAACGTGTTCTGTTAATATGCTATGACATTTCATAGTTTTCAGACGAGATTTATAATTAAATACAGACATTTTAGCAAGCAACACTTTTGACATGTTTCGTTATGATGCAGTTCTCAAATGATTGTGGAAATCCGACAGAGCTTCCATTCATTCGAATTTTCTTTGGTAGGAAGGAGAGTGCCTCCACTGGGCCTACGAAGTTTGAGGTTCAGATCTTGGCGCAGTTTGACAACCACAACTCCCAGGTGTGGCGTGTCAGCTGGAACATCACCAGCACAGTTTTGGCCTCTTCCGGGGACGATGGCTGTGTGCGCCTTTGGAAAGGTAAGGAGGATCTTCTTTAAAGGCTGTTAAGGATAGCGCCTTTTTTGTTGAATCTTTTCATACTGTATCATATTGTATGCCTTTTTCGTGTTGCAAGTAGGTTTGTGTATGACTGGACTATTTCTTTGCATACCCTTAATACTGAATCACAGCCAACTACATGGACAACTGGAAGTGCACAGGAATCTTGAAGGGGGATGGCAGTCCCTTAAGTGGGTCATCAGGCCAGCCCTCTGCTATGAACACAGTACTGGGCTCCACAGTCCAGACCTCCCAAAACGCCCCAAATGGGACCATGGTGGGAAGGTAGGTGGTGTGGCAACCTTCCCTTTTCAACTACCAGAACTGATGACTCACACTGCCTCTCACTGGGACTGCATCAGCACTCACAAACTGGGCTGACTGACCACGTCATGCAAAGAGCTTAGCTTTGAGCAGAACATGTGATACTTGATTGAACCATAAGAAAGACTGTTTTGTTGGTGAATGGTCAGTCTTAGTGTTTATAATGTATATTGAACACAAATGTAAATTTGGACTAGGTTTTGTATAGATTTTGATAGGCCAGGATATTTGTGAATATTTCTGTTAATTTCATTCAACTCCAAAAGCTATTGCTAATATCCCTTCTGTCAGTATAGATATGCATTATAAGAATTTTTGTAATCATCTTCACCTTTTGCCAAACTCTTTGCATGATGAAAAACCTCTGCGGTAGAACCACGAAGAATCCCTATTAACATGTTATTCATTTGTAACAAAACAGATGACTTATGCGTAAAATTGCACGTTACAGACAAAACCTGAACATAACGGATATTTTACATGATAAAATGTAGAATTTGTCATGCATATTGATTTGAATTGTGTAAAAATAGGGATTCAGCCACATGTTTGAAAGGGCCAAATTAAATTGCCTGCCATATTTTCTGGTTTTGATCTGTATGAATTTAAAAAAAAATTTTTTGCTTCTCATGTCCTTGCATTGTGTGTGTAACAACTCTGCTTTATTATATTGACATTTAGATACATTAGATGTGTACTAAGTTACTTCCTGACTGAACATAAAACATTGCTTCTAGTTTCTGCCTGTAATCAGCTTTGTCCTTTTTTGTTTCTTTTATTTCTAACCTGCTTTCAACTTGCAACCAAAAAAGAAATAAAAATTGATATCTGGAATGTAAAATTGTAGTGTGTTTATATTTGGTCTAGTAGGGTAATATGTTGCTGCTTGTTGCATGCATGCAGGACTGGCAAGAGATCTGCCTTTGCCCCTCCCCTGCGACGACTGACCTCTCCCAAGACTTGTCAGCATCCTACATATTACTAATTGTCTTTGTGGGTTCTCATTCCGTTGCTGCAATTGTTTTTTTTTCCAGAAAGTGTGGTTGTTTTGCTATATGTCAAACTCTTTTCATATTGACATGTGTTAATGGATACAAAAATAACGCTAGCTGAGCGAACTTAGAATCTTCTTGATTGTGTTAACTTTAAAACTACTGTATTAGCTGTCCAGTATGACCGGGACTTGGTTTAAAGATTCCATCTATCTCCATTGCTTTGCACTGTCGTGTTTAGCATGTTTGCGTCTGCACGCCCTTTTCCCCTCTCATGTTATTTGAAGCTTTTGTTCTTTGACTTTGCTTTATTCACTTTTTTATTCCATTGTTCCTTTTTCTGTCCTGTTGCCCTATCCTTACTTTTGTCTTTCCATTTGTCGGTGGTTGTTGTTGTTGTTGGTCTGGTTGTCTCAGGTATTTTTTTCCTCCTCTGGAACCCCCCAGAGCAGGGTCCCGGTCGGGCCATCTGCTTCCTCCCTCATCCCTCATAGAACACTGTGATGCAGAATCCCCCCAGCTTCAGTCACAGACCCCCCTGCACAGACCACACTCATCTAAAGCACTACTCTCTTTGCCAGAGACTGAAGGACAATGACGATGGGACAAAGTACGCTGAGATAAAAATAATTATGGTATTGTACTTCCCAGTGAATGTGAACCATTCCTGCTTTGGCTACGTACACACATCAATTTAGTTGAGGACTTTTCTTTGATAATTATTTTCTTGATAACTTAGCTGTTTTAGTGATTTCTTGTGTCTTTAGATACAAATGCTTCTGGAACCAGATTTTTACATCCCATTAGTAATCAAGCCAGCTTTTACGTACCCGTTGATCACTGGCACAACTGACTTTGTCTGAACAGTGATTTGGTGTATGCCAACTGAACTATAAAACATGTCCTACCTATTTTCTCATAAAGTATGTTTATGAGTAAAGCTTTTGAGTGTTTCTTGCAAGTTATGCCAGGTAAAGGGAGCATTTGGAGTGAGAGGCAGAATGTGTCTAAACAAGATTATTGTTAAGTCAGACCAAACTTAAATCTGAAAATGGTTTAATTTAAAGCTAGGAAATGCAAGTCAAAAGGTCCATTTGAAATCTGAAAGTTATGTTTTTAACTTTTTAATTTATTTTACACAAAAGTGTGCACTGCTGCTGAGATTACAATATATCTTCGGGGACTAACCTACCACGTGAGCATCATTGCACCTCCAAAATAGCACATGATTCAACATCACAACAAACATCTGCTGTTTATAGTGGGAGTCTTCAGCATTCTTTTAGCTGCTCTGTTGGGTGGAACCACACACATGTCCAGCAATTGCAGTTGCCTTCTATTAGTTAGAAAAAACGTGGTACGGTTAAGGGTCTGTTTTTGCAGCTGCTATGAACATACACACTTTCAACAAGCAGTGTTTGATCAGAGTGGGACCACAAGCTTATGGATAATAATGTAATTCTTGTAGACTGACTATACATAAGTAATTGAATAATTTAAATCACAAAACCATGCATTATTTCTTACAACATTCACTCACTTGTAACCACCGGATTAATCAATAACAGTTGTTTGCAAAACCATCCAAGGCATTTCAAAGTATGAATGATTGACGGGGGAAAAATATCCTATAGCGATTGAAATTGTGATGCTCCTTGGCAAGCGTGCCCAATAAAGCCGAGGTGCCTGGCTATGTCCCGCCTCTTACAAGCGACGCTCACGCGGGCTTCCTGTGATCAAGTTCTGCTTGACTGCTTGTCTGGCTCAACTGTCTTTAATCCACAACTTGTGAAACATATTTGGGGTGAACTTTCAAGCATTTTTTTGGTATAAACAATATGTAAATTACTGTTGTGGCGTTTTAGGAGTTATAACTGATGGAGTAACACATTTCGCAAGATACATTGGATTTGCACCGTAGTCTTCGCTGTTCGATGTGACTCTTCATTGACTTCATTTCCACTCACTTGACCTGGGTTAGGTTAGGAATCTTGCAACATTCTTTCATGGTAGGTTACCATTACTCCTTCCAAGTAATCAGCTTAGACAAGAGTGAACCAGATCTTACCTTGTAACTTATTTGCAAATTGTTTTCCTATTTAATATAATGTGGTGGACGTCAAGTTGGTGAGAACGTTAACAAGTCTAGTAGTTAGCAGCGGGATTGCCAGTATGCTAATTTGGCTAGCAAGCTAGCAAATTTTAACAGTTTCTCATACATGATAAAAAAAATGCACAACCATCTTTAGTTCAACTGCTGAGTACAATGTAATACACGCTTTGATTTTTTTTTTAAACTATGCATGTTACAATCAATGCGTTTTTACACCACTGATACGCTTAAAACACTATGACCCCTGTCTTTGTCAAAGTGAAAAAAACTCTCCAATCTAGTTACTTTTTTGCCATTAAAATATGCTTGAAGTTTAGGTAATTCCTTTAACCATCACATAAAGTAAATCACAGAGGGAATTTCTTTCTTCTAACTATTTAATCCCCCTATTTAGACATTTTCAAATGGTCTGAGGCAACTTAACTGGACCATAGCCTCTTGTGGCTTCCAATTACAATCACACCAATCATGGCAGAGAGTTTCTGCAATTTGGAAGATGAGGCCTTCCCCAGTTTCCTATCCAACTCTCTGGGCAGCAGCCGTGCCACTCTGGGGAATGTGAGTGTGGGCTCAGCTCTTGGGCTGCCTGTGGCTGCGTCAACCGTGGCTAAAATTAGAGCCGGACAGGGAGCGGACAACAGGTGTGTATCGTACCCCACTCCTGATTACAGGGACTGTTCTTTGTGCTGGGTATAGTACTACGATTTGTTAGTTTCACCTCCTGGTTTTAGCACCAAACACTGTTTCATTAAGACTTCACCCAAGGACTTTTTTTGATGGTTCTAGTGGCAGTACACTAATACTACTACCGTTGAAGGCCATGGTCGTCACAGCCTCCTAATGAGCTGTGCTTTTTGACAGATGAAGTTCTGAAAAATAAAATGGATGCCATAGATTATTCACACTTACATCTTTATCATTGGTTACAAGTAGTAATTTAACTTCTAGCAGACAGCCAGTAGGTTTTATACTTTCTTTAGTCAATTAATATATTGATATTGCGCCATCTACTTAAACACAATGCCAGTAGGACCTATAAGGTAGCAGCTGATTACAGCAGTTCTGCGCTCTGGCCTATGAGTTGAGTTCATATTGTTTCACATGCTACAGAGGGGATGCTGTTGAGGCATCGTATCTGGAAGACGGGCGACTGTCTTCTTCCAACTCCCAATCTTCCCTTCAAGAGCATGGAAAGTTTGCATTCAGTTTCAAAGATGATTTGTGAGTACCTTGTCGTGTTATTCCCCTGATAGTAGAATCGGTAGATGTGTGACCAATGGCAATATTTTTTAAGATTAGAGAGAATCGTTGAAGGTGTATCACCTTAATTAAAAGGTAGAAATTTAAATTTAGCAGTTTCCTTTTACAAGTACAGGAAAAAATATTTACTTAAAACGTTTTTTTTTAATGCAGGGAGGATGCAGACGACTTCATTGCTGCACACCATTTCTCAAATATGCTAGTGAAAATCAACATGGATGAGACTGCTTCAAGGACCAAAGGCTCCATCATTGGTCCTCCTACCACATTCAAAAACCTCCTGTCTGGAAGACCGACCGACCATGCAGATGGTGAGATGTGCTTCCTGGCATTTGTCAATTGCAAGATGCTTGGTTACATTTAGGACATGGACATGTTTTTGTGGACTTTTAAGATACTTTATACATTTCTGGATAATGTTACAAGACAAAAGAGTCTGCCTTTATTTTTATTTATTATTATTATTTTTTAGATCTCTCCACTGGACTGTTAACATTCAACCACTTAGGGCATAAAGAGGTTACGGATACAAAGGTAACCATTTCGTGCCTTCCTTTGTTACCATGGATGTCTTCCTTGATGCCAAGTCCTTTAGTCCTAAATTTGCGTTCCGTTATTCCATGGATGCTTTAGTACTCTGTGAGACTGTCTATTTAATGTTCATCTAACCGTGCCCAGGTGCTGCCCCTCACGAAGACTGTGGACGAGGACAACGAGGGAACAGACAGCAACCGCTGCAGTGTCTCCAGCTTCCTAGCCAATGAAAAACTAATGTATGTGGACTGCACAAACAGCGACGTCACAGGTATGACATCGTCCTTGCTTATTGACCTTTTCCAGACTAAGATTGAAAAGAATCAGCATCTTCACAGTTTTCCCTGGAGCAGATGTTTTATTAGATGAAATACTCTGCAAATGGCAACTGTTGCATTCTGCTTTATTCTCCAGACGATGACATAGATGTGAATGATATCGATGATGAGGAGCTGGACCTCTACTTCAATAAGCTGGTCGCTCCAGCTATGCAGAGAGGCAGAGTGGAGGGACAAGAGATCCCAGCAGCTGTAAGAACATATTTTGTCGTACTATACAGATTTGTATTCAAATGCATTATTGTTGCATTATCAAATCATTTACTTGTGCTATTGTTTTGTAGGCGCAGCCGAGAAGTCAAGATGGTTCATCAAACCGAAGTTCCACAGAACCTGAGAAGAATAGATACCAGTTTCTGGACAACTTTGATCAGGTAAATGTTTTTTATTGATTGCTATTGCTACCATATAAAATAGTTTCCAGTGCTTTTTTATTATTAATATAATTCACACAAAAAAGTAAGTCTTTAAAAAAAAATAATCGAGCGTAACGTTTGATTATACAACATAATTGTGCCTTGTTTTCCTTTCAAAGTACTGGTGTAAAGACACACCACCTGGTCCCATTTTCACTGTGTGCTCCTCCCTGCGTGTTCCATCTTACTGTCAGTCTTAATTGGTTGTGCTCACAAAGCGCTCTGTCTTTTCATGTCAGGAGGATTTCCAGATGCCGGACGTGCGGCTGGCCGCCACAGGCATGGACTCGTGCCCAGCAAGTGACGAGGAGGACACTGAGGAAGAGCTGGAGGCAGCTAAGAGACCCAGCAACGCAACAAGGACCAGGATGCTGCCAAGCACTTCTAGACAACTGGTGAGACCTCGTTTCTCATCTGCCTCTGAATGCATTGGTGTATAATCAAGACGTTTTTGTAGTAGACCCTTTTATATTTTGCTGACTCGGCCCATAAAAGCCTTTTGATTTTGTTTGGGCACCATGGTTTGTTATTTTTCCTCATTGGAATAAAAATCCCTAAAAGTGAAATTCTACACGCCAGGCAACCGAAACCAAAGTGTAAATGTGTTTGTCCCCTCAGAGTTTAGAGGTAATCGCCAAAGTCTGGAATACTTGAGAGATTACATTAATCCCCTCTTGCGTGTTTCCGCGAGCAGGTCGGAGAGAGCCATCGTCCCAGCTTCAGACCGGGTCTTGAAGGAGGTAGTTCAGATGAAGAGCCCTTCAATGGTCGCAGCGGTCAATCTCAATCTGGGATCGAACACAGACGCTCCGCTGAGGGACAGGTCATCAACTCCCCTGTCACTGGTAAATCTATGTTACTAGGCTGGACTAACCTTTGACCCCACTGTAGCAGCTTATGGCCATGGCAGACACATGAGACGCATGCTTTAGCTGTTGTTGTTTGCTATATCTTATTAAAACAAATCAGAATGTTGCAAATGCTATGTTCACATTTGAAAACCGTTTATCTTGTTTTGTTAGTGACTGTTTTCTTCCCCCGGTGGCAGGTGATGGAGGAGGGGGGGATGGGAGCAGCGGGAGCGAGGAGAGCGGGAACGACGGAGGAGTCTCCACCGTGCCTCTCCCACAGAATGCTGTGCAGACTACCTACGACGTGCTGCGAGGCCTGGGGATCGTGGGGAGCAGCGACGTCGGCGAAGACTCTCTGCCAGGGGTGGGACGCAACACCCTGTCCAGGCACTCAGAGGTCAGCCCAATGTTTTTCCTTTTCTCGGCCTTTAGTCACAGGTGACATTGCTTTGCAAACCCTTTGGCAGATCTCCTGTCCCCGGTTCTTGAATACACGAGGCAGGTTTTTGCGGGAAAGCCAGGCTATTCTGCTATTGAATAATTTAGTATGAGGGCGACTTTTTTTTTTTTTACCCACTGAAGCTGTTACCTTTTCTCACCATCACATCAAGCCACTAGCTTCCCTCAGGCTCTTGACTGACGGTCGCTGCCCCTGTGTGTTTCAGATGGGGGACCGCGTGGGACCCGTGGGGACCGGAGAGGCCAGCTCCTCAGGGGGACCACCTCAGAGAGCCTCCCCGGTCAACTGGAGCATGTCCCTGGATAGACAGGTGGCTCTGGTCAGTTCTGCTACACTGCACCGCCACAGTCAAGTGATTTACATAGTGGCTTGTCTGTCGACGGGACCACCTGTTACTTTTATTTCAGAGCATTTCATGTTTGCTTGCTATTGTTGAGAATGGCTCTTATAAGAACCGAGGGAATATTTGGTGGCGCTTCATTATTTTTTGATTAAAGGACAAAAATTAATCTATTTGAGCTGCTATGCAACTTGTATATTCTTTTCTTTTTCTTTTTTGTGCACCTGGCTCTGCCGTAGGATGCCATGGATAACAGCCAGGCTGGCTCTGCAGCAGAGGGAGTGCTGGACTACCTTAGGGGAGGTGCAGGTGACTGGAGACCTCAGGAGACTCTATATAACTCCACAACCCAACTCCAGGGCACCCAAAGCAGTTTCCACCTCTCACAGGTCAGAACTCAACCCAACGGTAGACACAGAAAAACACATTGGAACGGAATGAATTGAATAGAATGGGGGGGGACATAAAGGTCTGTTTTTCAGAGTTTATTTTCTAGCTGCTCTGGCCCCAAGGGACCTATGAGTTATCATTTTGTTACTGGCTCTGGCACTGTAGTTCTTGTGTGCTTGGAACGATGACTGTTCAAATGTTGAGCCCACTAGACTAAAGAGTCTAAAAACAGAATCAACGCCTCACTGTTTGGATTTCATGTTGGAGGCTGTAGGGTGTTCCTGTGGGACTGGAGCAGAGTTCAAACTGCATCTCTCTGCTAGGCTCTCTGTGTGGGCTCAGAAACCCAAACACCGACTTATCGTCCCCGAGACACTATTAGATTCTAAAATGTGTTCCCCCGACGGTCCTGCACGAAGATGCTGCCTCTCGACCGCGAGCAGGAGGACGAGGGCGTGGATGAGTGCGACGGAGCCAGACCCTCGTTGGGGCTGCGCGGCGGGCCCTGCGGAGACCCTACGGGGCCCGGCCCCTCGGACAGCAGCGAGGAGGACGTGCCACTGTCCACCTCCCTGGAGCCCAAGTACTTCTCCCAGAGCGTCCACCAGACGGACTCCTCAGATGACGGCTGGAACCATTGCCCCGACAACATGGAGGAGGAGTTCCAGCAAGCAGGGGGTATGACCTGTCACTGGAATGGATAACCGTTTTATTTCATATTTTCACAGACAATATTTAGACCAGAGTTGATTTATTCGGATTTCCATACAAATTTCAAGGCACTGCTGTATGGCACAAAATGTTTGTAGTGTAGACAGAAGTGTTTTGTCAAGGCTTCACCTTAATTGCCGTGGTGATATTCAATTTGCAAATTGTGTGGGATTTAACCAAGCTGCACGTCTGCTGTTTAGGTGCCAACACTACTCACAGTGTTGTGTACCAAAATGAGGAGGGCAAATGGGTGACAGACCTGGCGTATTACTCTTCCTTTGAGAAAGAGGTGGATGGAAACCTGCCTGAGGAGGTTGTGGGCCAGTTGAAGACTGAGGACTTTGTTCCTGCTTGTTAGTATGACACTTGCTGCTACAGCTGTAACTGTAGAAACAGATGATTTTATGACCACGTTGATTGTATAGCAAAGCACTAAACCCTTCTAACTTGCTTCTCAAAACATTAGGCAATGCTATTGAGAAGATCATAGAAGATCAGGAGGAGTTTGAAAAGGAACACCAATTTATGCAGGTTTGTCAGCTGTTTTGAAATGGACGGTTTCTTGGGGGTGTGTTTTACTGCACTCACACATTTAGATCAAAAAATACCCCCAGCTTCTCCTGTTGTCCCACTTGGACATAAAACAAAGTTGTAATTCGGTTTTAGATACAAAATAAATGGGGGAGCGATATTTTTACGGGGAATGAAAGAAACTCGCTCTTTTAACTCTAAGATGCGTGACAGTAGCCATACAAGACGGTGTGTGCCTTGTCTCTCAGGAGGAGCAGATGGAACCCGCCAGCGGCAGCCCCGCCCTGGCCGACACCTCGTGGAAGCTGCCCGGCAGCGGCCACATCCTGATGAGGGCCTCCCAGGTCTCCTCTGAGTTTGAGCAGGGGAACCAGAGCTACCTGCGTCTCTCGCTGGGGCAGTTCTTCAAGCAACGCTCCGAGGCTCTGGGCTGCCTGGGGGAGAATGACAACGACGCCGTGAAAAGGGTGAGTGTTTGTAGTTTTATGGCCGACAGCGGAAAGGAACGGGGTTTCATGGAGCTTGAGGCTTCGAAATGTGTCAATGATTGTGACATTCATCGTCTGAATGGACTTGTTTCTCTTTATTTGATGAGGTGTGTGTGCATGTGTTTGTTCCTCCAGCCCTCCTTCGGTTACATCATCTCATCCCCAGAGAAGAGGGAGCCCTTTCCTCTGCTTCGGCCTTCTGACTTTTCCTCCATGGACAGCTCTGTCCACAACGACTCTCCCCAGCCCAGTGACGCGGACCGAACCTTGAAAACTGGTATGTGTTACAAAAGAGAAGCTTTAGGTCGAAACCAGTAGATGGCCGCACAATAAATACACTTTGTATCTATACCACAGGTTACAGTGATTTCCACACCAAACTGGTTTATCGTGTCTACATTGTTTGCCTTCTTTTTACTTCAACATTATAGCTCATATTTGTTTCCAAAAATGCTTTGGTTTGTAGAAGACTTGGAGGAAACTTTAGGGGCTCCGGCAGATAGAATGTCGCCCAAAGGCATTGCTGATCCAGAGCCTTGTGAAAAGGATAACAAGGTAACTTATCATTCCTCATGTAAATTCAATGCTGCATGAGTCCGTTTATTTTAGAGTGACGTCCTTTTCATGTTAAACCAAGTCTGTAGGCTACATTTGAATGAAGCATACACAGACCTGCTTCTTGTCGATAGCTGCTTGTATCGCGAGAGTGAACAACATTTCGCTGTTCCACAAGCATGGAATTTTCCTTAATAACAATCCATCTCTTTTTCAGGACCGGTCAGTGGCCTCTCCTTCACCCTCATCACGTCCTGCTCCTCCTCCTCTTCCTGCTGAGGTCACAGGGAGTTCAGAGTTGGCAGACCAGAGTTTGGTCTCCCCTGGCAACAGTAGCAATTTGATGTTGAGCATCAGCACCATTGCCTCGGCCATCGCTGACGCCTCTCTCAGCTCGGATCCTTCCCAGTTGGCTGCTATGATCATGGAGCTGTCTAAGAGAAGCAGGAACCGGCCCCAGAACGCTGACCTCCTATCGGCAGAGGCACTGGCACAAAATGTACATCTTGTGATGGAATCAATTAGTCACTATAGGATTGTTGATTTGTGTAGCAATATATATTACATAAGAATAAGACGGTTATGACTACACTTTGATTTGTGCTCTGTTTCACTTGGTCTTACTTATTAAAGAGTAGAAACACTCTTAGTTGCTACCTCTGTTCTGTTCCACTCAGACCCCACCTCAGATGGAACAGTCCGCTGCTTTGCTGGACTCGCTGCAGAGAAGCGTGTGCGCCGGCGAGCTGAGCGCCTTTGACATCGAGAAGTACCTGAGGAGGGTTAGCAACGAGAGCGGAGACGACACTTCTGTCAACCAAAACACGACCTTCGACCTTCTGGGCTGGGCAGAGAGCTTCACCTCCTCGCACAGAAAGACCCCGGCTGCACTTTCTGCCAAGGAGAGGGGAAGCTCTGCTCAGGCAGCGGGAGGCTGTGTTGGGAGCCTGTCTTTTGCGGAGGTGAAAGAGAGAGACATTGCAGGGGAGGCTACTACGAGTGACGGCCAGGCAGCGCCACGGTCGTCCTCCTGGTCTAGAGCCCCGGCGTACAACGACAACACTTCCAGAAGGAGCTCTATTCCTCGGCCAAAATCCAGCGGCGCTCCTGCGGCGTTGTCCAACCCAGGCAGGAGATCTGTGGGCTCGGGGCAGTCATCCACAGATAAACCACTAACAAACGGTAGGGCTCCCACTTCTAAGCCCAACCCCAGTATTAAAAGTGGACCGGCTAGCAGAACCGAGAACGGAGGGAAGCAGGCAACAGTCCGTCCACAGGTGTCCACCTCATACGCCTCAGCGTCGCAGAACAGACCCCTCCATGGCACAGAGGGAGAACAGCCTGCTCCTGCTTCGCCTACCCCAGCGTCCACCAAGACCTCCACGGGTCTTAAGAAGGGGCGGTCAGCACTGCCCTGCCTCAAAGGCACCTCTCCCCCTAGCCAGAGGCTGAGGTCCCCAGGCCAGCAGCAGCAGCAGCAGCATGAGAGGCCCAGGAGTGGCCCAGAGAACAGTCCTCCTCCCAGTGGTTCCACAGCGGCACCTCCACCTGAAGCCATGGCTGTGGGGAAACACGTGGGCTTCTCCTGTCAAAGCCCCCTGCCCTCTGCTCATCGCACCTTCGGTGAGTGGCTCATATGCATATTTACAAATGCTGATTCAGGAAAGTGGTAAAGGATGGGTCATATGCATGTTAAATATCTGTTCAGCGATTGAACCCAAGCAGCTTAGTTTCAAGGTCCGTCCTTCATTTGTTTTTTAATGATCGCCTTTTCTTTATCAGTAAAATTTGAATGGCTTTGAAAGGGTATTGGATGCCCCATCGATTCAAGTTAAGGGATGATAAAAAAGTGAATGACACCTTTGTCGCATTCGTTTTTCCTAGAAGTGTTTAAGAGCTCGTCCGAAGCCTCTGCCATGGCTGCGGAGGAGAGCCAGCGTGACTTCAGACCGTCCACCTCTCCCCTCACACACTCCTCACCCAGCCAGACCTCCCTCCCCAGCGCTGACGGGTACAGCCCGGGCTCTCTGTTGCTGAAAGCGCAAACATGCTAAAATCTTTACTGTTCTTATACTGTTTTAATTTAATCTTTACTAATCTATACTGTTTTTAATGAAGAAGAAGTTGTTTTGTTTTTACATTTTTGTGTGGTCCAATCAATCAGACTCAAATGTATGTGAGCCTGCAATGACCTAATGTTGTTCAATAATGGGTTTGGTCCAGAACGGCGACCTCTCCATCCTCCAGTGGTGACTCGTCCGCCAGGCCGCCCTGCTCGGAGCTCTCCCCTCAGTCCACCTGTTCGAGCCCCAGCATCAGCAGACTCACCTACATCTCCATCAACGACAGCGCGGCCCCGCCCACCTCCAGGGAGACCCTGTCCCTGAGCACTACCATCGTCCGGTCCAGTCCCACCCCGCTGATGGAGCCCGCCGAGCTAACGGGCCACAGCGACCCACCTCTCCATCACTACCTGCAGTCAAAGAGCCCTGAGCCCGCCTGTCCCCCCAAAAGCCCCGACGTGCGGAGTGGCTCGTCCCTGAGCTGCACCCGGAGCCAGAGTGAGTGTAACTACCATTACGGTGGCAGTAACCCGCCTGGCTACGGCCAGCACGCGCGCCACTCCGAGCCGGGTCCACCACAGCTCACCAAGGTGGATTCTGGTTACTCCAGTAACCTCAATATACAGCAGCCTAGCCTCACCGTGGCCGGACAGAGCTCGCAGCAGTGGGGGGTAGCTCGCTCTGTCTCTACCCAGGGCAACAAGCCCTATCCTGGGGCGGGATTTGGCCTGCCTCCCTCCTATTCATCAGAGGACCTGCGCTACATGCCCATATCCAGCTTCAAGCCCGAGGGTGTTGCCATGGGGGATCACCCTCAGCATGGAGGGGTGCCCGGGCTCCTCTCTGGCCGCTCCCTCTTCAACTCTCACCTGACCCAGCAGTATCTGGGATCTGAGGGGCCACTGCATCCGGGCCACTACCACATAGGATGTAAATATTTACATTTTTAACAAATTATTATTATATTGCTTTGAATTATTTTTTATATTTATTTTATGAATTCATTGTAAAAAAAAGAAAAAGAGGAAAAAAAAGGCACTGGTTTTACGATATAACAATTATATATACCGGTTATATAACTGTTATTCGCTCACTTTTGCCTGTTGTAAACACCTCAGCAGGAACCAGTGGACTCTACAGAGTGTCGTCGTCAGGACTGGTACACAACGGTGATCCATCTGTCAGGCACCTCCATGGGCCTGCCGCAGGCCAAGGGCACCCTGGACCTGGAGGTCTGTCTGCTGGGTACCACCAGCACAACCCTCTGCCCCACCGGAACCAGCTTGACCCAGGGATGATGCGAATGGGTGAAGCATACAGCCAGCAGAGTGTGGGGCCCTGGCCTACAGGTGGACTGCCAGAGTTAGGAGGTAGGCCGTGACAACTGGACTCTTTAAATGAAGATGGTTGTATTCTGGTGCATGTTATTATCATAGGATAGAATACTTACAGTTTGTGCAAGGAAAAGTTGCATATTTTCATAAAAAATCAAGGCTTCAAAAAAATATTGATGAAAATAAAATGTATTTCTGGGTTGTGTTTGTAAAAAGCACACGGTAACATGATACAATGAAAAAGAGAGGGAAATACTGACACGCCTCATTCATAGAAGTTCTTCTTTAGTTCAACCCTCTCCACCCTTGTCCCTCAGCCCAGGTGGTGGTGCCGGAGGAGCTGCGGTTCCCTCACGCCTGCTGTGTGGGCATAGCCTCCCAGACCTCCCTGGGCATCTTCAACCCCACCGAGAGATGGCAGCAGGTGGCCATCTCCATCACCAGCCTGGCCATTGACGGAGACAAGGTCAGACAATGTTCATTCTCAGATTAAAAGGAACTTGAAAAAGAAAACGAATGAATGTATAGATACTTCTGTTACCTTTTCAGTTACTCATCGGCAACGTCTAGACTTATGGTGAAGCGCAAGTTTATTGTGTTTGGAGTGTTGATGTGACCCCTAATGAAACCATTTTTATCTAAATCCCTGTTGAAATAAGACGACGGTTCACATCCAACTTTCCTAATGAGCTATTTTGTGTGTGCTGTTTGGTTCCATTCCCTTCTTGTAGGTTGACACCCTGCCTTACCAGTGGCTGATGGTGAAGAACAAGACCATCATCGGCCCCAAGAGCACCGAAGACCAGAAGGTTCTCTTCATCCCTCCTAAGGCGGGGGTCTACCAGTGTGTCCTCAACGTCTCCTCCTGGCCTACCTCCGCCGAGGCCGGCGTCGCCGCCAGGGCCGAGGTCTTCGCCAGGAGGGTGGTGCTGGTCGCCATAGCGGAGAACCCCGCCATAGAGGTGAGAGGTCAATCCGGCCCGTCTGAACGTTCCGTCAACGTCTTGGATCTCTTTCCTGTGAACTTCTGTACTTTTTATGTACTTCTCAACTTTTTGGGGACCAAACAATGGTCTTGTAGTGGCTTTGTCTTGTTTGCGAAAGTGATTTGATTGGAACGAATGCCCGCCTTTTGTCTACATTTGTGTAAATACCGTCTCACCCTGATGTGTCAGTTTGAGAAAGACGTGATGCAATGTACTGTCATTATATTACCCCGTCTCATCCAGCAGCTATTTTGTCTCTCAGATGAATGTTGGCAAGGCGGGCTGTTTAGACTTTGGTGACTTGGCAGGAGGGAGTGCCAAAGCCCTTCCACTCAATCTCCTCAACAGGACCCACGCTACCGTGCCCATCCGACTGGTCATCAGTGCAGTGAGTGGACACTAACTCGTATTATCACACTCAATGGCTGACCTGCAGTCTACCCACGGTGTGGTGCGCTGGCCCAGATAATTGCTTTTCACGCGGTGGTCTGTCCCTTCTAGTGCAATGCAAAACACTTATCCAATAGAACAGTGAACAACACTTCATATTAGTTTAGCATTGAGATATGCATGCAGGGCTGTAGTGATACCTCTTTCTGTACTGGTTGTCTGTTCATATTACGTTTTAGAATACAATTGGAAAGGAAAGGTTGGATAAATAATTAAGAAAGACTTACTATCGTAAATGGCACTTATTAAACATTTACTTTATTAGTAAGGCGCCACTTTGTGTGAACACCTACCAGTGTCCTCATGTCGCTCATCGTGTCCCTCATTCCATCAGAATGCGACAGCCTGGCGATGCTTCTTCTTTTCCAAAAGCCCCATCGCCATGACAGCAGAAGGGTCGCTGCAGGCGGGTCACATGACCCAGCTGGCCGCCCCGTCGGTGATGAACCATGTGATGCACGCCAGCTACGGAGAGGTGAGGTCTTGCCAGATCTGACTGACTGGCCATATGCCCTGAGGGAATGGGTTAGGGAGGTAAAAACACGCTGATCATTGTTGGTGTTTCTTCTGGTACAACCTTTTATTAAGATTCTCTAGTCGGCCATAGGCGATGTGACGCATGATACAGATGCCCTCCTTAGAGTGCATGTGTCCCCCTCTCCCTCAGGCTTTCTGTGTGTTGAGTTGAATTGGTTGCAAATGCCTTTGTGAATCCTTTTATCCTTCGCAGAATCCAGAGTGCTTCATGGTTTGGGTTCATTTCCACGCTCCTCAGAAATACGCCCCCTGTTCAGGTACTCTTCGGACTCGAAAAAATCTGTCTTCAAACCTGCTGGCTCCAAATGGCTAAATTGAATCCTGCCTCACTTATTTCTCGACACTGTCAAAAATACGGAAAGGTTGCTCATAATGGGATCAATGTATTGATGTGTGTTGTGATTCTGAGCAGGGGAGCTGGAGCTCCCCGATGAATACAGCGCCCGGGTGGACGTGGAGGTGGACTCACCTGGGCCCAGTCAGGTGATCCAGAGCATCCCCCTGCGGGCCAGGGCAGGAACGGCCAGGGTCCACGCCCCTAAAGATCTGCAGGTCCGTTCAACTCCCTGCCGTACAACTGCAATATTATACATTTGGCTTTCAAAAACCACAAATCACTGTTAATACATTTTGTTGGCAATTATGAATACGTAGAATTTAGAATAACAATCGGTTAAATAGACGCTACATCATAAAAAAAGAATTCTGAATGTGCTATTGGCTTATATTGACATTGGCGGTTATTGTCTCTTAAGTGTTAATGTTTTTATTCTTGCTCTGTTGTCTTGTGCAGACTGTAAACCTCACCGCTCCATGCGGTAAATCCAGTCAACAGACTCTGCCGTTAAAGAATGCAGGCAACATTGATGTGCAACTGAGGCTCAAGGTAACTCATTCAGTGTGTTTGAGAGTGGCTTTGTTATACCACTCTGTTTATTCCAAAAACGCAGTGACATAATGGAGCCTTTCCTCCTGCTCTGTATTTTCCACCTGCCCCTTCCCCCTAATCATACACCCATTCACTCCTTTTCCCTGTGTTTGTGTTCACAGAGCAGTGACACTGACGACTGCTTCTCCATCAAGCCAAACGAGCTGACTCTCCGGGTCGGAGAGGAGCAGGGGGTTGTGGTCTCCTTCAGTGCACAGGGCAGCGTCAAATACAGAGAGAGGTAGAATAGGCCTTTCTTTCAGTTCATCACGATAGGTAACACTATCCTTACATGACCACTATACATGATCTCTGTTGATGGCTTCCAAACATATACACGTTTCTTTGTTTAGACGAGTGCTTATTTGCTAACAGGTTCTTTGGTTTTTAAACGAAGTCTGAGATCGGTTAGACACCGTGTTGTATCCCTGTTTGTTTTTGTTTCCGTCCATCCCCAGTGTCCTGACCATCCTAGTGCTGCCGTCAGGCCCCCAGTACGAGGTGGTCCTGAAAGGAGAGGTGAGCCAGGAGGACTGTGGGAGGCCTGCCCCAGTAGCCACCCCGCTTCCCGCCCCAGTCCCTGCCACTGTCCCTGCCCTGCTTCCTGGGGTGTCCGGTGACCTGGTGCCCCCTATTCTCTCCAACAAACAGCTCATGGCCTGGGGAGGGGTCACTCTGGGCAGAGCTGTGTAAGGAACCTTTTTAAATTCCCTTTTTGTTAGTCATATTTTGTATTGTTACGTTCTATGTTGATTTCAGTTCAAATATTAATATATATAAATGTGTAGATAAATGACCTTGTGCAGTCACATAATAGATTTGAATAAATTCCCTGTTAAGATGTTAAGGCGGTAAGAGCGAGTTCTATTGACAAAATGTGTCCTTGATGTCATTCTTTCAGACAACAAAAGCTGGTTCTGCGGAACAACTCGTCCAACACCATTCAACATCTCCGCCTGTTGATCCGAGGACAAGACCAGGACTGCTTTCAGGTACAGATCGTCCATTTAGTTCATTCCTCCCCGTGACTCAGCCATCCACTATGTTTAAGAAGCACATGTTTTATACCACGTACAAATCCAATAAAGTAGATGTTCAGTTTCAGTAAAAATGTAATTTCCATAGAAATGGCTGATCTTTTCAATGTAAGAATAAGACGCTGTAATCCAGCTCCAGAGCACGTTCAGCACAGAGGAGCGCCTGACCCGACACAGGGAGCTGTCCATCCGGCCGGGAGAGGATGTGGCTGTCCACCTGCTGTTTGCCCCCACCCGGGTGGCCTGCATGCTGGCCAAGCTGGAGATCAAGCAGTCCCAGACCGAACGGCCCTCCCAGCCTGGCATCAAGTTCTCGGTCAGAATCCAACCACTACATTTAGATTTACCGTTGCATGTTTCAAATGGATATCAGGCTTTGTTTGCTTGTTTCCTTGTTTGTTCTATTCTTACCGTGGGTTACCTCTCTATTGTATGGTATCTTGTCTTTAGTGTCTTTCAGCGTTACTAGACCTGCATGGGCTTTCCTGATTACAATCTGAAACGTGGCTTGCCGATCGAATATTTTCTGAAGTTGATCCCTTTTAGTTTCTGTTGACTTAACCGCATCAGAGACTGTACTATATTTCAACAAAGCTCCCCTCTCCCCCACTCTGTCTGCCTAGATCCCCCTGTCAGGCTACGGCGGCACCAGCAACATCATCCTGGAGGACCTGAGGAAGTCCTCCGACGGCTACGTAGCCGTGCTGACGGGCGTCTCCGCCGGCCGCGTCAGCAAGGTGTGCCTGTGCGTGAGGAACACAGGCTCGCGGGCGGCCTTCGTCAAAGCCGCGGCCTACTCCGACCTCCAGACGCGCTCCGCCACGGACCCCGCCCTCATCAGCCTCTCTCCGTCACAGTTCATACTGAAGGAGAGGACGCAGGAGGTAGGAGGGGCCTGAGAGGGGGGTGGGGGGGGTGTGACAGGGCAGGTCAAACCCCTACTATGCAAACAGTACATGCTTCTCTCGATCCAGACTGTAATGCTTTGTCCTAACTTCAGACGTTTTCAGTAAGAAGAAGCTACAATATCATGACTTCTAATATGGTCGTTCCAATCCATTGTTGTGTGGTGTAGGTGATCACAGTGCTGATGAAGTGCACTGCCAGGGAACAGGCCCAGTGTCAGTCAGCCAGCTCCCTGCTGGCCACAGTCTGTCTGTTCTGTGGAGACGAGGTGTCCAGGAGACAGTTCAGGAGGTCGGTTTCTCGTCCTGTGGTCGCTCTACCAGTAATAATGGGGCTTATGGGAGGAAAAAACAATATCCTTTGACGCAGGATAATATCAATAAAGTCACTGACGGGGAAATGTCAATAAAACAATGACTCTGTATTGGTTGAAGTAGTAAATCAATACATTTTATTTGATAAGTTGAATATAAAATAAAAAACATTATAGAGTATTAAACTTGTAACTGCCTGTTAACAATATGATCTTTGTCTGTAAATCCTTGTTGCTCTAGGATGCTGCTGAGTAAACCAGAGGCTGGGAGGAAGGTGCTGTCTGAGAACAGCCTGCTGAAAGGCATCGACTTCAACGAGCCCTTCCTGGGGGAGGAACTGCTCCAGGAGGGTAAGCGGAAGAATCCCTAGTCCGACAAAGCATCCATTTTGGTTATGTTGTACAGCATTTCTGGTTTACTCATGAGATTAGAATAATATCCCAATTTAATTTTATTTAAAGATCTTTTTAACATTGTACAAAGTGTAACACCAGATTTTAGACACACACTATACATGATACCCCTCCCTTTTGGAAGCCTTTCACGTGTTTGCCCTTCCCAGTGTACGACCTGCCCCTGAGGCCCAACGAGGCCCAGCTCTTCTTTGGGAACATGAGCAAGGTGGTTCTGTCTGTGCTGGGCACCACCAGCACCTCTGACCCCGGGGAGAGGAACCTCGTCCAGCCCACTCTGCCTTCCTCCAGGCACCGCGCCGAGTCACAAAGGTTCTCCCCCTGACCTTCTGACCGGTCATCAGAACGAAGGCTGTTTTATCCTTATTCATTCATAATCATTTGTGCAACCACTGTTTAATACTGCATGTATACTCTTATGTCAAACTGTCTCCGTTGCTAATGCGTATGGTTGTCTCGCTGTGGTTTTCCAGCACTTTAGGGAACCCTGACCGTCACATCAGCAACGTGTCTCTGGACGTATTGCCAGTGAAGGGTCCCCAGGGGCCGGCCTTGACGGTGGCAGAGGGCTCCCTGGACAACGTGGCCCCTTCCCTGGAGCCGGGCTCTGCTGATGCACGGCACGAGACCTGGACCATCCACCCCGAGCAGCTGGTCCTCTCTGCCCCCACCATCAGTGAGTACAGGGGTGGTGGAGATATGATTTGTTTTTCCTCCAAACCTGTCAAATTGTACTGTAGCCATTTACTGGAGAGCGTGATTGTTGTTGTGAGATAGTCAATGACTGTTTATGTGGGGATGATTGGAATGACGATGTTCTACAGACGGAACGGCAGACACCAGTCAAGTCCAGATTCAGAACCGCTCCAGCAGAGAGCTGACTTTTGAGCTCTCATGGCCCGCTCACTGCCTTACTATCACCCCTCAGCATGGAGTCATAGAACCACAGTAAGAGCCTGATCCTACATAATTATTGGGGGGGCGGGGGGGGGGGGGGGATTTTATACTACGGGAACCTTTGGACGAGTCCATAAAGGAATTAATTACAGACAAAATGGCACATTCTAATGAATTTAACGAGAGTGCTAAAGTACACCAACCACTTTTTTTATTTTTTGTTTTTTTTATCACCAGATGTCACCTTCAGATCCTCATCAGCCCTAACCCCTCCCTAGCGACCAGGTCCACCCTGTTGCCGTGGAGTGGCCAGATCTATGTTCAGTGTGATGACCAGCAGAAGGTATTGGCCGTTGTCAAAGCTCTCTTCCATGGTTCCTGCTGTGTTACAGAAGCCAATTGATTTTCTTAAGCCATGTTTCTCCCCACCATTTCTAATGCCCTATGGAAAATTTAATAATTGTGTCACCCGCTGTCTTGCTCCTCTTGACCATGACTCCTTCGCTCCAGTTCGTCAAAGTCCAGATCCGCCAGGACCTGGCCCTGGATGTGTCGGCGGTACCGGCAGAAAGGTCCCTGTCGGCGCTGCCCCCGCAGGCGGCCACCCCCCTGCTGTCCGTGGTCAAGCCCCAGACCCAGCTCCCCCAGGGCCCCAAGGCCACTGTGGAGATCAACAACAAAACCATCCTGTTCCCTGCCACTCCCTCAGGAGAAACCTCCGGTACGGCTGTGCTTTTGGACCTTGACTTTCATGTTGCGTTTAAATATTTTTTACTTTTCAAATCCTGGAATAACGAGCTTCTTTCTTGACTGAAAGATTCATTTCCTCCATTTATATTTCTTAATTGTGCACAATATAGTGATGTTTGTTAGCACACCAAGAGTCTGTATCCACTGATGAATTCGTCTTTACGTAGTTTGGGAAAGCCTTAATAAATAGTTATTGGAACCCTCTCCACTGTCTCCCCCCTGTCTAAGAGTCCCAGTTAGAGGTTGAAAACGGAGAGGAGGAAGTGCGGTGGTACCTCTCGTCCTTCGCTCCTCCCTATGTCAAGGTAACCGCTCATCTTCACCCGTGCTGTTTCTCTCTCTCTCTCTCCGCCCGATGGTGTCACTGGCTGGTAATGGCAGAGGTTAAGCGGCGGCCCTTTGTTGTCCACAGGGGGTCGACAAGAGCGGGGACGTTTACCGGGCCACCTACACGGCCTTCAGGTGCTCCAGGGTGTCCGGCACGCTGGGGGGCAGGGAGAAGATGCAGGTCAGTGCCTTTGTTACTGGATACGTGAGCACACAGACGCGCGCACACACACACACACACACACACACACACAACTTCCTTATGCTCCAGGCCTCGCTGCCTGGTATTCACAAACATCCCGAAGAGTGCCTTCCTCAACTGGTGGATGTGTTTTGCACACTACAACGGCCTTGGTGTTAGGCGAGTCGTTCCAATTGTGATCACCAGTGTCGTTCTAAGCAATGTTGTTGTCGCCGTCCGCTCCCAGGTGCCCATCACCTTCTTGCCAAGGGACCGAGGGGACTACGCTCAGTTCTGGGACTTGGAGTGTCACCCCGTGGCCGAGCCACAGCTGAAGACCAGGCTCCGCTTCCAGCTCTGTGGCACGGTGAGGTTCCTGGAGGGAACACTCTGCTTCAGTCCCTCCATTTGATTCAGTCAATGGTGTTTTTTGTATTTGATTCATGGTGTTTTTTAGTTGTCACTCTTATGCTTTGGCATCTTTGGCTTAAAAACGCTATATATTATGATGAAGTGAAAATGGGCAGACTTACTGCATTGGTTTGCTTCCTTTCAAAATGGCTGATTAAGGGAGATTTCCTCTTATGATAATTTCCCTAACCGTTACTGAAATCCTTTATGACCCCTTGGTTGACTATCTAACATCTGCCTCTGTCATCTAGCTATGACCTTCCTTTCCCATGGCCTTATTAAATCTAATAAGAGCCCTTATCAGTTCGAGCTTGTTTTGAGTAGTTTGACAAAGAGTTATTAAACAATTAATTAAAGCAGCGCTTTGGAAAATCCTCTACTGATGGGTGGTGGAGTTCAAACCACATCAATAGACGAGTCGACCTCCTTCCTGCAGCCCTGCTGCCTTGACCGCATCAAAAGCAGGCCAAAAACAGATCATAACTGGACTTCCTTTACGCTGACTCTAATCTTCAACTACAGTTCTAAAAGGCAACTGAAGAAGTCACGATTCCGTGTCAAAAACTGTCACAAAATAAATAACAGTTCAGTATTCTTGACACTTCAAAGAGATTTAAGACTCAGGATTTTATTTTTTTCTTTGAATGTCTCTTTGTTGTTTTAATGTGGCTTTTGAACCAAGCAAAGCAGGCTGTCTGAAAGCCGAAATGTTGTGACAGTCAACAGCTTCAGAAGGGTACCCAGCAAGTGAAGTGCTAAATGAAAAACTCTTCACTGGTAAGCCAACAGGGGTTTTGTTTTTGGTCTTCTTTTTTTATTTGCATTTTTGAGCTTGTTTGTAAATGATGGTTCAAAGCATCTTGTAACGAGTGGAAGCCCGCACCTTCCACTTCAAGTGTAGTAGTACCCAGCCGTCACAAGGAGGGAAACAGCAGGTAGGGAGCTCCCGTGTCAACAAACAATTATCAAACCTAGAGGGGGGCCTCTTGTTCTAATCCTCACTAAACATCAAGGAGATGGGGAGCCTCCGTTAAGGTTCATCCCCAATGGCAATCAAGCACCTACACCAGAGTGCATCTTAAAGATAGCCTGCTTTAAGAGGACTCCAGATGTGATCGTTTCCAAGGTGTCACCCCAGAGGCATGGTATATTATCTGTAGCATCTCTTTAAGTGTGTGTGTTTGTGTGTGTAGGGAGTGAAGGCAGGCCCGATGAATCCTCCTCAGGAAGGAGACTGTACCCTGGTAAGAACGGAGGTCACCGGGAAGACCAGGAAGAAACCTGAGACTGGGTAGGACATCACTGGGAATCTTGTTAGTGCCATGAAAGGCTAATTAATATTTCATCAAATATGGATTTCTTACATTTTGTACTTGAATGAGGAGATTGTGCACACACACACACACACACACACACTCTGTGACTCGCATAACCAGAATTTCTTGAGGTTTCTTGCTTGTACTCCTTCCAGCCAAGACGAGGCTCCAGGAAGGGGCGTGTACCTGCCCCAGGATGTCTACACCTTCCCTGCCACCCGGGTTGGGGAGTCTTGCACTCTGAAAGTCAGTGTGCGCAACAACTCCTTTGACATGCACGAGGTGCGTACACATTTAAACGCTGTGTTTATGCTGGACAAGCCCCTTTGAAGCCCGTCACCTGACCGATAGCAATTGCATGGTTTTCGCTCACTTTGCCCTTGGTGCACCGAGTGAATAATGTTTGTAACAATCCCCATTTTTGGCGCTTTGCATGGTGTTGATTTTTGGCTTTTTTAATTGACTTGCAGCTGTCATTCGTAAAGCCTAGGGAGCCCTTCCACATCAAGCATTCCAAATATTCACTAAGGTGAGTCTAATTCCTGCACCACCATTGTTTTTACACTGAAATCAAAAATGGGTTGAGAAACCTAAATTACACAGTCACTCAGTTTTGATGCCAGGTTTCAGGTGTGATTGTAATTGTGATCTGCTCTGTGTAACGTTGCCTCCTTGCTGCGTAAGCCCTGCTCGTGGCAGGGGTTGTGTGTGACGTGTCGGGACCGGAGACCCCGGAGAAGGGGGGGTACGACAACAATACTGTTTACAGGCTGTAGTTAAGCTCTGTTGAAGCCTGCTAGGCGGGCGGCTGCAGGTACTAGCTGTGTTTCGCAAGGTTGTGGGGCTGTGTTCAACGTGCCGCAATGGCCATTCATGAAAATGGAATTGTGTTGTTATCTATGGATTTAGGATTAGCACAGCAGCGTAGCTGGTCACAATTCCTGGGCTTCTCATTGAACACAACCCCACTTGTTAGTGTGTGGTGATGAGCTTTGCTGCTTGGTAACACAAGGCATGTCCCACGTGTCCTCATCTTCACTACATGCTCATTGTGCTAATGGTTGTGAAGCTGCGTGGTTCCTCATCGTGTGACATAACATCTCTTCATGGACAATTTTGTTTGGAGATGATTTCTAAAAGGCTGCAAGGGTGGTCTGGAGTCTAAAATGTATGTATATCGTGCTGACAGTCTAATGGTGTGCATTGTTTAATTTCTACATCATGTCCTTCAACATGTTCTGTTTGTGTTTGCGTTGCGTTGGTGTAGTTTTTACCTGTGGGCTCATTGGCATTCTCCCCCGCGCCCCTACTCTCTCCCCCAGATCCCAGCACTACCTCAAGCTGCCCGTCCAGTTCAAGCCGAGCGTAGCAGGGAGTCACGGAGGCTTGCTGCTCATTCAGTCAGAAACAAGTGGCAGCCTCATTATCCAGCTGACCGGTGAGGCCGTGCCCTGAGTCCAGACCCCTGCCCTTGCTGCCTGGCAGGCTGGCTGGTTGGCTGGCAGGCTCTTTGTGGGTGGGAGTGTGTGCTGGTTGTGGAGCATGCACCCGACAGGACAGGAGCTCTGCTGATGAGGTGACACGAAGAACCAAAATCCCTGGGATTTAATCTTCCTCTTCATTTTCAAAAGACATTGCAGACTTTGGTTGATTGGCACAGGTTGACTCAGCCTGTGTGTAATATCCACTTCCACTTGGATCCCTGACCAGCCCGTCTGCCTGTCTCTCCACATCGCCCAAGGCACAGGTGTCCTCAACTGGCCTGTGAACAATGGTCGCGTTTGTGCTTCTAGCTGAATGATTGGGTCTGACTGCCTCACAATTAGTCTGGGCTTCTCTGGCATTTTAGAGAGCTAATGATTTTGGTCACTTGACTCTTGAGTCTGGCATTTGCCTTAACCCCTGAGTTGTGTCACAACGAAGCATAGTTTCTCCTAACTTACGTCAGAGCACTAAAAAACAAACTGCAGAGAGCCTTGGGAGGAGTACCTTGATTTAGGTTTCATACTTTTCTCATGCTTGTTTTTGTTGCCCCTGGGGATTCAAAAATATTTTTTTTTGGGGGGGGGGCGAACATTTTGTGGCCGTGTTGCACATAAATGGATGCCAAACTGGTATTTCAACGTCTGAACTTTTGTCCCAATCCGCCCTGGTTGGAGAGAGAATCGAATGGCCACAAGCCAAACTACGCCGGCTAATCTTATCCAATAATAAATTTGGCAGTATGAACAATGACAAAAACAACAATAATCTGTCTGAAATTGCTGCTGGGTTTTCATGTACAAACTGATAGATCTATTTACAATTTCTGCCATTTTTGTTTTCATACCGGCGGCCTGGTATGGTATCCTAAGCAGGTTTGCACTATCCAAAATGGTGAGCACCTGGATGGCAGCCTGTCGGTGCCATGTGTTCTGCCATTGGCCTGGTCCCAGCATTTCGGTCTCCCCTGTCCGTATGCAGTTAATAGAGTCATGATCAGGAAGGCTCCCAACAACGTTAGGATGTTTAATGATTGTTATTACATGCTAAGACGACTTCCCAGTGGGTCGTTGGGTCGGCATTTGCCAGCTCTGCATGGTTACCATGGCAAAACGGTGTTGATGGATAATCAGCGTTCCAGTCACCGTGAATTAGAGCCCCATTTCCTCCTCCTCCGCCTCTTGGTGGGGCGCCCATCCAAACCCACTGGGAATTGTTTTGGAAAAGGTATCTGGTTCACGTTGAGGGTTTTGGAACAACACTTTTTAATTTCACACGTGTATTATAACTGGATGCTATTTTACAATGCCTGATGTCAGTTTATTTCACTATTTATGATGATTTACTTAGTTTGTTTTAGAAATCGCACAAACTTGAAATGTTATTTCAGAAATGTTCTTTATTTTGTATGTTTTTTATTTGACTAATTAAAGCTTTGTCAATACTGTGTTTCAGTGGTTCTGGCTTGGTTTTTGTTATTAAAGGAACTTCAGTCAACATTGACTTGTCTAATTAAGTAAAACGATCTCTTTGCTCTCAAGGTTTAATAAAAAAAATGTGTACATTTTACAGCTTATTACAACACACTTTCTGAAATTCTGCTTTTCCGAACCAATTGGCAGAGATGCCAATGAGGTGGCTTACGGCATATGGCTCAGTTAATCATCACCCATCAACTATCGATTTTTGTCTATTTAAAGGATTAACCGGTCACAATCTTTTTCTATGATCAGGAGGGGATCTGTGCGTAAATGTAAGTATTATAAAACAAAACAGACTGACAGTCATAATGGAACTCCGATGAACGTATGGTGAGTGGTCACCTAAACATTTTGAACTCTAGGCTTCAGGACCTCTGGGAATCACAAAAGGGGCTTCCAAAGCAAACTGGGCACTTGGGGATTTTCTGAGTGGAGCCCAGAAGACACTTATTCCTAATTGATCGTAATCTTGGCTATTACGACCCTTTTATTGTCTCATCCCACCCATTTTTAAGAGGAGATATTTTCTACATTCGGCATTGCACAGGTGTAACGTGTGGTATTTGCTCCATAACATATACTAAGCATTTTTAGTGCGATTCAAAATCAGTCTCACCTTCCAGCATCAGGATTCAGTTGTGATCAGTTGCATGTTTAAATTATTGCAGGTCCTTGCATAAAAGAAAAGTATGACTATGTTTTCAGTTACGCTGGGACGCTTAATTCAATTTAGTCACGTATGTACACATCTTTTTTTTTTCGAGGACAAATAAATAATCACTCATCAAAACAAGAAGTCCAAAGTTAGTCGTCATGGATTTCACGTTCCAATACCGCTCTGCAGGTGTCACTAAAGCTGCACAAAGTACTGTAGTTACAGTTGAGGAGGGGTGCTGGGGGTGGCTGCCTAGTTTGAGAGCAAATGTTACTGTAGTGCAGTTGGACTTGACGTCTAGACACTGAGGAGCAAATACTTTTCGCAGACACCGCACACGAGTGTATAAAAATTGCAATTAGAGGTAAGCATATGTGTCTATTCAAATAATATATGCGCATTTTTTCAACAATGATTTGAATGATTATGGTGGGTGGGGAAAAGAGCTGGATCGCTAATGTGGCTAACATTAGCAATTTGGGGGTGGTATGGTCTCACTTGGGGCCAGACAGCGAAAGTTGCTGTAACGAGTTGGAAGCGCCTGCCTCGCTCGACTACGGCTAGGCGGTACAGCCAGTCAGCTAATGCGTTAGCTTTCTTTGAGGCTAGCGTACGCTCTATGCCTGGCAGCTTGCTAACTAGCCTACGAATAATTTTCTACTGCATCAGCTGGCTTTTTGAGAAAAACACCATTCTTTTGAGGCTTTGTAAGACCCGACCCTTTGAAGAATACTATATTGATACTAGCACACAAATTTTTTTTTAGGTTAATCACCAATTTACTATTAGAGTAAACTGATGATGTGTGTAAAATAAAATTTAAATACATTAACGCGATGCTGATGAACTTGCAATGGTTATACTACACAGTATGGCAAGCCTTTAGTTGAGCACTTTTACAGACATAACACTTAAATATTGTGAGATTTGTCTGCCTCTGTTTCTGCCTGCCTGAAGCATCTAATGCATGAAGCAAAGGATCCCAACATCACAGTCATTGTAGTCATCATAGTACTCATCATCCTAGACTAGTCACCTGATGCTGAGTTTTTAAGCAGTCTGACCATAGTGACATTGTGGCAACATTTGTGACACATTGCTTTCCCTGTGATATGGTACAATGAGAAATGGCAAATCTTGCCCATCTTTGTAATGTATGTGTGGGTACCCAGGTGATGGAAGGATAAATGTATTACGTTTGAATGGGATTTTTGAGGCAAATGTTCTCTGATCAAGCCAAATTTCCAACAGGGTTTCTGTGGAAGCAACAATACTTTGACATTAAAATGCAGTGACGGGTCATAGTCTGAGTGCTTGGGTATTGAAAGGCTTTGTGGCCTGTACACCACACTTAGCTGACCTACTGCTAAAGACCTATGGATTTCATCTAGGCAGGGCTATGGTGTCCTATTAAATCTTACACTTATCTTTGGATTTGAGACTGTTTTGCTGCTGTTCCGTTCCGCGTGATAGATAAGACACAATGCGAAGAGCCTGTTTCTTGGGCTTGTCTGTCCAACAGACTGACCGAGTTAGCGACAGGTTGAATGGCTGACTGACTGGTTTCACTTCTCATTTTGTCCTCGTGCTGTTGCCTGCCTCTGCTTGTACTGCACATTTCAATGAGACACTGGGCAAACTCAGAGGAGAGAGAGAAAGGGAAGGGGAAGGGAGACTGTCCTTCCTCAATCGCCAGCATGGTTTTTCAGCCTTCACACACCACCCCTTTTCCCATCACCTCTGTACCCCTGCACATAATCCCCCACCACACCCACACCTTGTGTAGGGTTTAGGTTAGGGTTGGGAGTAATGAAGATGCCTTTCGCTTAAAGCTGCTAGAGGAAATTTACTGTAGGAGTGGGTTTTTGCAACCCCTACCGTTTGCTTGTGTGATAGTTCCCCAAAGTCTTTGCAAAAATAAAACTTGCAGAATGCTCGTGGTCACTGAATATTGCCAGTACGATCAACGACTATACACCATGCATGCACATCTCTCCCATAGACATTACAAGGTGCTATCACAATATATTTATTGGTTATACTTTAATATAACAAAGCTGCCTATAATTTCTTCAATGTTGAGGTTAAGTGCCCAATAATTGCATAGAAAGATAATCCGGTATTGAGATTGTCCAGTTTGGACACACATGGGCTGAAATAGTAACTGTATTAGATTAAATCACCAAGATAATTAACTTGAGGGTGAACTTGGTGTTCACAGGGGCGGGGCTCTCAGTGATTGTTATGTTCGTCTTGTTTTGTCAAGCTTGAACAAAAGGAATCAATGTGTTGTTTTGTTAGCTCTGTGCAGGTAAATGTTTTGTAGGGTAGGTCGTTAGTGTCTCACGCCTATCTTAAGTGTTCCCCTTTCTTTTCTCGCTGTCTTTCTAATTCATATAACCTCTTCCAGGTGTGGCGTTAGGCGCTATTGTCTGACAAACAGAAGGAGACCGGCGCGTGCGTGTTTGTGCGCGTGTGTCTGTGTGCGAACACAGTTTACTGTGTGTTCCCTGCTGCCAATTAGCGCAGTCTCACCTCCTGGAGCGACAGCCTGAGTGCGTGTTAGACATAAGAGTGAGACACGCTGCGTGCGTGTGTGTGTGTGTCTGTTTGTCTGCGGCTGGTGAGCCTCACCCTGAACTCCAGCCAGTTGTTGATAATGCAGGACCTTGTCTGAGCGCGCTGCTTGTCCACGTGACGCGTGGAAACATGTGACGGTTATTGTTCGATTGGTATGAGGCTGAGACCCGCGAAGACACATGCCAACGTGCCTCTCTCTCTCTCTCGCTCTCTCTTTCAGTATGTATGAATGTGTGCGTGTGTGTGTGTGCGCCCGCATGTTATTTTCTGTCTGACCTTTGTGTATGTGTTTGTGAGTGTGACCATTTGTCTCTGTTTGGTCTAGCTGTGGTGCGTTTCCAGCTACTCCTTCACCTGCATGTGTCCCAGTGTTGGGGAGCCTCATAGCACCTTTTGGAAAGAAACAGGATTTAGGAGACCCTGGTAGGACTTGGTCCTACGTTCATTACCGTCTTGGATTCCATCTGGATGGAACTACTCTATTCAATTTAAACACTCAACCTGATTGCGGACCGACGAGAGCCCGCTGAAAAAAATAAAATAATTGTCATGCTTTATTGCTTTACTTAGGGATGAACATCTCTGATATTCACATGACATGAATGGTGAAGGTCACATTCCGCTTGTTTAAAGAGGTCTCGGCGCGTGGTGGATGGATTTTAGCGCGTTTGGATGTGGTTTTCCCTGCCCGCCCGGCGAGCCGCTACAGAGGAATGCTGTGCGAGAGTGCCGTGCTCCTGTGAGCTCATTTAATAGAGTGACTGCAGAGACAACGTTAGCACAAGTCTCTGAGGCTCGCCGAGGTGAACTTCTAACTGTGCTCTTGTGTGCGCCGCGGCTGCCCATGACCTCCATTTAGCCAGACAACCGTGTGCGAGTCTGTCAGGCTTGCGTGTGTGTCTGTGTGTGTGTGTGTGTGTGTATGTGCGTGTGTGTGTGTGTGTGTGTGTGTGTGTTTGTTTGTCGGTCTGTGTGTTTGTGGGGTGGGTGGATGTGCCTGCATGCGTGTCTGGCGGAGAGGACTTGTGTGTGCCTGTTCCAGACACATGTCTGACTTCTGTGTGTGTGTGTGTGTGTGTGTGTGTGTGTGTCTATGCTCTATATAAGCCCAGAGCTTGTGCTCCCATTAGCATGGTGCTAGTCAGAGATATCTTCAGCTCGAGAGCTCACACGCTGATTAAAGCCCTCCTTTATTTTCCCAGGCCGCACCACGGACAGCGGCTGGAGTATTGATGCCACACATATAGGCTGAAGTGTCACATTTCTCATTGCTTGGCTTTGACGACCCTGTGACGTGGCACACAACACAAACAGGGAGGCGGGTGTCAGGCAGCGGCCTTGGGCTCCGCGCTCAGATCACGGGCCGATCTGGGGGGCGCGTCGCGACACCTTCCCCGACGTCGGCAACCCCACATCAAACGGGCTGCACCCTCTGCCGTGGCGCCCTTGAGGCGCCCTCGCCTCCAGCCAGACACCGTCTTTATTTGACTGCCGCCGATCATTTGAATGTGTCTCCTTGCCAGTCGAGGGCTGGAAAACGATGTCTGATGGCTCTGCAGCGGAGGTTGTTGTTGTTGTCGCGTCACACTGAGGCTGGCCTCTCTTGGCGTGTGCAACTTTGACTCGTCTCTTTGAAGGGCCGGGTGAGTAAGGGAATGGCCGGCCAGTGGAAGGAAGGCCCTCGGGGGGGTGGGGGATGGGGGGTTGGGTATGGGACCAAACTCTTGACGCTGACCCGCTTTAATTGGAAGGGGGTCTGAGCGAGTAGAGAGCGAGAGATGAACGGACAGAGAGACATGAAGGGCGAGGAGACAGAGAGGTAGCTTTTTTAATAGCGACAGGGAGACTTAAAAGACAGGCTGAGAGAGAGAGAGAGAGAGAGAGAGAGAGAGAGAGAGAGACCCACCAACTCGATGGGTTTTCTTTAGCTCGAGCCGGTCTCTCTGCGTCCTCTTTCTCTTTGGTTTGTTTATCCAAAGGGACCCGGCTCTGTCTGGTAACATGCTGACTAGACTGCGACACTGCTGGGGCTCGGGGAACAATGGGCCTTGGCCGTGCCCCACACTAGCCCGTTGTCTCTGGCAAAGACGCTTAAGGGATTTTCTTTTGTTTTCCAGCCGTCGGTCGTGCCATTGTGCGTGTGGTCCGGCCCCGCGTCTTTCCCCGACATCCAGGGCCCGGTCAAGGTGTGGATGTCACGGGGGTCTCGTGCGACCGTGAGGCCGACCACCGCCGCGTCCTCGCTCACGCCCAGCGAGCGAGCTGCCTGACAGGGGAGTCATGTTGTGATAACTGACTGGTGTGCTAATAAGTCTGGATGCGATTAGCGCTTATCTCTGTTGACGGTGAGGATGCGTGACATGTCGGCTAACGCCATAGTCTCGTTGATACAGTGACACCAGGCTGGAATGGCATAGAGGGAGCCTTCAACGCCTTCACTAGGGGCTTATCTCCTGCCTCTCTATTTTGCTGTCTGTATATATGTATGTGTGTGTGCGTGCGTGTGTGTGTGTGTGTGTGTGTGTGATGTCATCTGTTCGTGCTCGGCGGTGTCGTCTGCCGACTGTTGGGAAAGTGGCACCTGGCCAACTGTGACAGTCTTCTTGCCACACACACACACACACACACACACATATGCACACATACCCATACCAACACGCTAGCGCATACAGAGGCACACACGGCGGCGGTGGAAACACGATAAATCTGTCAGAGCTGAAAGGAGCTTAGTGCCGGGGTTACATGCACTCCAGTGATCCGCGTCGCGCGGCATAAAACCCAGCCAGTCTCACCGCGGCCTGTCCCTGCCCACGTTGCCCACTCAGAATTCCCTCTCTGTCACCCGCTGACAACATTGCCTTTCACTCTGTCCCTCCCTCCCTCGCTCCCTCCCTCCCTCTTCCCCGTCTCTCTCCTTCTGTCTAGCCCCCCCCCCCTCGTCTCCCTGACAGTCGCTCCATAACTCCTGCATGCCCCCGATTACGCCCGCCTGTCGACTGTTAATCCTGAAGTGTGTGCGATGTGTAAAAGTATGTTTACCCACGGCTGGCTGGCCGGCTGGCTGGCTGGCTGGCTGGCTGGCTGGCTGGCTGGTCGTTCGCCCCGCCGTCCCAGTGGAGATGACACTGCAGCGCTGACGCATGACTGAGGAGAGCGGTCGACCGTCTTGAGTTTAGTCAAATGAGATACAGTGTTTCAACGTGGACATTAATCACGAGTCTCATACTGTTTGAGCGGTGAGGGAGGGAGAGGGAGGAGTGAGGGCCGATAGAGTGAGAGAGAGGGAAGAAGGAGGCGGTCAGCCTGGATAGATAGGAGAGGACGACATCTCCCGAGACTTACACACACACACACACCCACACACACCCGCAGTGGGAATGTGGCGTTCCTCCAGCCAGCCAGACGTCAGTGGAGGGTGGGCCTGTGGAGTAGACGTAGGTGGAGCACTTCCTGCCTCACACAGAGCTGCTGTCTGACGCTGACCGGAGACACATCACAAGACCTCCTGTCTGTCTGCCTGCCTGTCTGTCTGCCTGTCTGTCTTTCTGCCTGTCAGAAGCATCTTTAGGTTGCTTGGCTCTTATCTAGGTGATTAGGTCTGGGATGCACTTATTTTATCTACCTGACTTGTAGTTTTGACCTTATCTTTTTGTAGGCACAATTGTTTGTCAGTCGCTTGGGATAAAATCGTCTGCTAAATGAATGTAACATAGTGGTACCTGGCCTCCCAGTTCCTGTCGGTGGGACCTACAAGTTGTGACTGTAGGCCTCTTCTTCCTCCTCCTCCTCCTCCTCAGCACACAGAGCTCTGGGACAGATGGCAGCTCAGAGGGCTGAGAAAGGGCTGCTCTAATCTGACTACAGGCTGCTGGCTCTCTGGCACTGCCACTTCCCCTGTCTGTCTGTCTGTCTGTCTGTCTGTCGGTCTGTCCTGTCTGTCCGTTCTGTCTCTTTCTGTCTGTCCCATTGACCGGACTTGTCTGTCTGTCTGACCGACGATCTATCCTGTGGGATACAGGTGTATGTCTGTTTGTTGGAGGTCTCCTTCCGTCTAACTTCTGACAACATGTCCCCGGCAGAGATTTGGGATTATCATAATAATAATTTGGTATGTAAGCCATGTTGTTACCCCAAGCAATAACTCAAGTTCCCTGGTCTTAACGCTGGAGTCGTCTTCTGGGTGGAAATGGGATTGTGTTTGCTGTTGTTGTCGGTTTAAGATCAAAGGCTGTCGTGTTGCTTTTATAAAACGCGGCCTGCCCGGCACATTAAGGTGTCTGGTTTCCCCCGGGGCGAGAACAATGTGCACCAACACAATGTGGGATCTCTCAAATGTCCGCTCGGCTCCAGCAGCTGGCACGGCGCTCAGAGCACAACCCACAGTCCCTGGTGGAGACTGACTCCCCGGTTCAAAAGGAGGGCCGGCTCTGGTAGAACCTCTCTCTCTCTCCCTCCTAACCTCTGCCTCCTGGGTCAAGGGGAAGTCAGAAACACAGTAACGATTTTACACACAGCCCTATCCGAGCCTCAGCCTCTCCAGAAGAGCGGGAGATGGAATCAATCAAGGCTATGCGTAGCATACACACACACACACACACACACACACACACACACACACACACACACACACACACACACTATTCTATTGTTGAACGGGAGCAGAACCGATCCATTTGATTGGGCCAGGATTGAACACAGACTTGTGTTAGGCAGTGGAACAGTCTCTCTCTCTGTCTCTCTCTCTCTTCCTCACTGTACGACCTACCCTGCCGTCACAGACCAAAGCAGCGTGTCCGCTGCCGCCAGCTCTGCTGTCCGTTTCCCCGGAATATTGAATATGAATACACTGCTCCCTACTATTGTCCGCCGAGTGGAATTCAAATTCAAATGAAGGGCGCACGCCGCCACCCGCAGCTGCTTCTCTCTGGCCAGGTGAACTGTCACCCCCCACCCACCCCCAGCAAAGGAGACCAGAATAGAGAGAATAGAATGAATAAGGACAGAGAAACGAGCACAAGAGGGGAAGAGAGAGAGAGAGAGAGAGAGAGAGAGAGAAGGAGACTAGAGGAGAGCAGTATGGCACTGCGCCACTCTGCAGTAGCTGCACTGTCTGAGTCCTAGACCGTGTGCAGCACTGTCCCCCACACTGCCCTCTCTCTTTCTCTCTCTCTTTCTCTCTCTTTCTCTCTCTTTCTCTCTCTCTCTCTCTCTCTCTCTCTCTTTTTCTCTCTCCTCTCTATCCTCTATATCTTTCTCTTTCTCAGTTCCTCTCTTTAGCTCTTCACTTTGTTCCTCTTTTTTCGTCTCTCTTTCTATGTTTCGTTATGTCTTC
>JAVQJS010133606.1:0-16768 GCA_036024795.1 Galaxias rostratus | reverse complement strand
CCAGTCATTTTCCCTAATGCTTTATGGACAGCCTGATCAGTCGAGATGTAATGGGGCTCGCTCTTGGATGAGGGGAGTGATCTGGGAATGGAGAGAGATGGAGGGGGAGAAGGAGGAGTGAGGGGGCGTGTGGAAGTAGAGAGCTGCTGTCGTCCCCGTGCTAGGGCCGCGTCTGCCCTCCATCTGGGGAACACTGGGGGGGCGGCTGGTGACAATCTTCCAGGGCATATGGTCAAGTGTGTGTGTGTGTGTGTGTGTGTGTGTGTGTGTGTGTGTGTGTGTGTGTGCGTGTGTGCGTGCGTGTGTGCGGGTGTGTGGGTGTGTGTGTGTGTGTGTGTGTGTGTTGCGTTGAGGACACATGTTTATGCATGTGTCTGTTTTGATCCAGGCCCAGCAGGAATATGTAGACAAACATTTCTAAAGTCTTTCACTCCCGTTGGGGCAGAGTGTCAGATCAACCTTGAGAGGGGAGTAATTCGACGGGGAGAGGCAAAAAACACACAGTTCATAGCCGGCGGGAGGGATGCGAGAGAGCGGGGGAACACGGCAGACCACCCTAGGAGAGAGGGAGGCAGAGAGCAGGGAGGGAGACAGAGAGAGGAGAGATAGAGACAGTGACAGACAGAGAGAGAGAAGAGAGGGAGACCGTGAAATACAGAGGAGAGATGGAGAGAGTGAGACAGACAGAGGAGAGAGGGAGACAGTGAAACAGAGAGAAAAGAGAGGGAGACAGAGAGCAGGGAGGGAGACAGAGAGTGGAGAGATAGAGACATACAGAGAGAGAGTAGAGAGGGAGACCATGAAATACAGAGGACAGATAGATACCGTGACAGATAGATACTCAGAAGAGAGGGAGACAGTGAAACAGAGAGAATAGAGAGGGAGACAGTGAGACAGACAGAGGAGAGATGGAGACAATGAGACTGACAGTAGAGAGAGGGAGACCATGATAGACAGAGGAGATAGGGAGACAGAGAGAGGAGAGAGGAGACACAGACAGAGGAGATAGGGGGACAGTGAGAAACAGAGGGGTGGGGAGGCAGTGAGACAGACAGGAGAAGAAAAAAAAGAGTAATCTGACCATTTACAGCACCGCCGCTACAGTTGGCCTCCCAGGGTGTAGGGGTTTCTCCCCCTCTGCCGGCACAAGCTCCAGCCCCCACACCCCCCCCCCCCAGTCCTGAGGGGCTCGATGGAGTTGAGTGTTATCCCAAGTGTCTGTTGTGTGGGCGTGGGCCTGCTCACCGCAGGGGGCCGTGGCCCTGGAGCCGCCTCTGATGCCCTCTGACCTTCTCCCTGAGTCCTGCTGGGCACGAGCTGCTTTAGAGGAGGAAGCCGTTCGGTTTAAACGAAGTGGACGGTGCGGCGACACACCACAAACGTGGCCGGTGACCTCTCCAGCTACCGGGCCGGGGAAACCGGTGACCCCGAAAGCCGTTCTACTGGTACTCTTGGGTATGAAGAAGGCGCTGTGGGGTGGTGAAGAAGTCCTCGACATGAATGGGCGCTAACGTGCGCTTGTAGTCCTGCTGGTGGTTGTGGTGGGGGATTGGGCGGGGGGGGGGGGGTTCACCTCGGCTCTGAGGCCGTTGGCGCTGTGTGTTTTCTTTGAAGACTGAGTCATCCAAAACATTCACAAAGTGGGCTTCACACCACCAAGTGCCCTGAGAGCTCCCTCAGACACAAACCGGTTGAGAAAGGGGAGGCCAGTTCATGTTTTGCATGAGCGAAAGGAGGTGAGGAGAGGGGTCCCATCTGTAGCAACGGGCCCAGATCGGAGGCTTTCTCCTGGGCAGGCGGTGATGTGACAGCCCCTGGCTTCCAACCCCTCCGGGGATGCCTCGACTGGCAGTACAAAATAAGGCTAATCCTGACGGCGAGGCACTGGAGGACAGGCTGTCCATCTCACACTGTCTCCCCTGCTTCCATCAACCTTCTCCTCCTTTCTCTCGCTTTTCTCAGTTGTTTCCCTCCCTGACACACCGTCCCCAGTGATGGAAAGGCCATGGGAATGAGACCGACATCTCCAACTCACTCGACTTGTCTCTATCTCTGGCGATCCTCCTCTCTCTCTAACGAACTCGTCGTCTTTCTCTGTCTCTCTCACTGACACGCGGTCGAACACAACTCATCACAGCCTCTGACTTGGGAGCGACAGAGTGCTAGCGTTCTCTCAGTCAGACGTCGAGGACTTGATGACAGCCTTTCACTCCGAGTTTCTCTCTGTGACCACGAGGCACTCCGGCTAGACGGGCAGACATTTGGAATAATAACAAAGTGTCATTTAATCACGAACAATCAGGTTTTGCACAGTTCGGTATTTCTTTTACCATGCGCCCTGCCTTTAACTGTGCACGCGCTCACGACGGAAGAGTGAACTGTTGCTTATGAAGTGTTGTGGCAAACGAGGGCTAACGGTTAGCGTGACTCAAAGCAGACCTAACGCACCGCAGCCAAGCACAACACAGACAGAGCCCTAGCGGCTGAAGCAGCCCGTTGTGTCGTCCGTTGTCTTAGCGGCGGTCCGTCCCTTCGCACGCTCGCACCGCGTGGTGCTCCCTCGTGTGGGAGACGCGGAGCCGGGGTCCTCACCATCAACAGAGCTCAATGTTCCCAGCACAGCGCCGCTGGGCGCTCGGCTCGCTCCATCGTCTGAATCACGGCGCACACTAACCAAAACACACAGAAGATACGGCACTTAATCTTTTCAGTTTACTCATGTCCCTAGACGCACAGCCCCTCCCACGGGGTCTAACTCAGCAACACAGAACACAGCGCCTTCCTGCCGGTTTTTTTACACTCCTTCTTTCCAGGCATGTCCTTATATGGTCAGAGTGATCAATACGCCACATGTTTTATAGCGAGCCCGGCTCCAAAACATTCCCTTCCTCTCCTCTCCTCCCTGCGCTGCTCCCGAGCCCCTTCGAGACACGGAGCAGGGATGAATGAGGGGGGCCTCCGGTCTCACATCCCCCCTTCCCCCCGAGCAAACACACCATCCATCCCATTCCAGCCTTGGCTCTCGCCCCTCCTCCACTCCCCGTGACTGGGCTCCCGACCCGCACGGTTGGAGAGCCGACGACCTTGGACATCGTGCTATTTTATGGTGTGGATTCACCTTTGCCCCGGACTCACAATAAAGCCACGCACCGAAGGAGCTGCTCAGGGGGAAGAGCAGGAGGTATTTCCTCCGGGATGTGTGGGAGTCCATAGCCAGGAACCTGTCCAGTGGACACCTGCTCACAACGCCCTACCCCTTCCCCTTAGAGGCAGGGGGCGTTCTCCTGGGTTCTGCTCCAGTACCAAGGCTAATGTGGGTCTGCTGTCTGACTCCCTGCTCTATTGGTTTCACCCGGGCCACCTGCTGGTTCTGCCAGGCTGTTTGGACCGCCTGGAGCCCCTGGCCAACCTATGTAGGGCACCGTGTCTCTGCAATGGCCCGGGCAAACACACGCATGCACGCACGCAAGCAAATACAATCACAAAGGCAAGGACACACAATGTCATTAACCTTACTGCCGGGGCGAACCGGTTGAGTCAATGTGAGCCGAAAAACTGCACCTCACCCAGAGCATGGCTCACTAAGAGGATTTCCCCCTGAAAAAGACAGAGGGTGTGAGTGTGTGTGTGTGTGTGTGTGTGTGTGTGTGTGTGTGTGAGCGTGTTCCTATATGGATTATTTCTGTTTCATCTCAATTCTATGCCACCGATATCCTCTTTCCACCCACTTATACCCCAAAATAGCCTGGACTTGACAGTTGTTTTTTCGGGGCTTCACAGTTCTGTGTAGATCCCTTTCAGGTGGAGAGAAGGAGGGGGAGAAGGAGGAAAAGGAGGGTAATACAAAGAGGAAACGAATTGTTCGTTTCACTCAAAGAGAACCCTGGTTTGGAACACTTGTTTAGGCATTTAGATTAACAGTCGTCGCTTTTCACTTTCATTTAGCAGCTTCTCAACTACAAAGCAATGCTCGTTGGTTTGCTAAATCTACTATCTCCTCTTACTGCCATAAAATCCTCCCGCTCATCAGCTTTTCTGATAAGCTATGATACGCTCGGATTTTCTTTCATCTCCCAAATTTCGGAGAGATTTTTTCAGAGTACAGAATTTATTGTGCCTTTCTTAAATATCTTTTCCCCTCTCTCTTTTTTTGCCTCTCTTTCCTTTCCCCTCTCTTTTGCCTTTCTCTCTTCCCTCTGTCTCATTCTTGATCCCAACCAATCTCTCTCTCCCTCGCTCTCTCTCTCTCTGTCCCTGCTGTAGAGTCTGTGAAAAGGCGAGCGAGGGACCCTGTCTGCCCCACTGTCCAGCGACACCATGAGCTGGAGCTTCCTCACGCGGCTGCTGGAGGAGATCCACAACCACTCCACCTTCGTGGGGAAGCTGTGGCTCACCGTGCTCATCGTCTTCCGCATCGTCCTCACCGCCGTGGGGGGGGAGTCCATCTACTACGACGAGCAGAGCAAGTTCGTCTGCAACTCGGGCCAGCCGGGCTGCGAGAACGTCTGCTACGACGCCTTTGCGCCGCTCTCCCACGTCCGCTTCTGGGTCTTCCAGATCATCCTGGTGGCCATGCCCTCCCTCATGTACATGGGCTACGCCATGAACAAGATCGCCCGCTCCGAGGAGGTGAAGGGGGGCGCGGCCAGCACGCCCACCACCAGGGAGTCCAGGGGGGGCTACACCCACCGCCGGCCCCGGAAGATCTGCTTCGGGGCCCGGCAGCACCGGGGCGGCGAGGAGGCCGAGGAGGACCACGAGGACGACCCCATGATCTACGAGGTGCCCGAGATCGAGCCGCCGCACCGGCCGCGCGACCCGCTGGTGCCCACGCCCAAGCCCAAGGTCCGGCACGACGGGCGCCAGCGCATCCGGGACGAGGGCATGATGCGCATCTACGTGCTGCAGCTGGTGACCCGCACGGTGCTGGAGGCCGGCTTCCTGGCCGGCCAGTACCTGCTGTACGGCTTCCGCGTGGAGCCCATCTTCGTGTGCTCGGGGAAGCCCTGCCCGCACAGCGTGGACTGCTTCGTGTCGCGGCCCACGGAGAAGACCATCTTCCTGCGCATCATGTACGGCGTGACGGTGCTCTGCCTGGCCCTCAACGTGTGGGAGATGATGCACCTGGGCGTGGGCTCCATCTGCGACGTGCTCCGACGCCGGCGCCACGGCCCGCCCGCCGAGGACGAGTACCAGCTGGGGCTGCTGGGCGCCAACGGTGCGGCGGAGGGCTCTGTGGGCGTGCCGGGCGGGCCCGAGGCCGACCCGGCGGGAGGGGTGGTGGGCGACGGCGGGGCCGACTACGTGGGCTACCCCTTCTCCTGGAACACGCCGTCGGCGCCGCCGGGCTACAACATTGTGGTGAAGCCCGAGCAGATCCCCTACACGGACCTGAGCAACGCCAAGATGGCGTGCAAGCAGAACCGGGCGAACATCGCCCAGGAGGAGCAGCAGCAGTTCGGGAGCAACGAGGACAATTTCCCCACGGGGGGCGAGGCCCGTGTGGCCCTCAACAAGGACATGATCCAGCAGGCCCACCAGCAGCTGGAGGCGGCCATCCAGGCCTACAGCCAGCAGCACCGGGCCGAGGAGGCGCTGGGGGACAGCCAGGACGACAAGCCCCAGAGCAACATCATCCAGGCCCAGCCGCCGCCGCCACCGCCGCCGCCACCCCCTCCCCCGCCTCAGCCCCACAAGGAGCGCAAGCACCGCTTCAAACACGGGAAGGGGGGCGGCAGTGGAGGGGGCAGCAGCAGCAACAGTAGCAGCAGCAAGTCAGGCGAGGGCAAGCCCTCCGTATGGATTTAATCCTGGTTCTACATACACAGACAAACACACACACGCACACACAAAAAAACATGCAGATATGAATTTGCGCCATCGCCACAGAGGTGTTGGCTTGGAAAGTGGGGGGATTTTTTCCTGTGGATATCGAAACGCCATTGCAGTGCCTTGCAGAATCCCAAACGCTGGAGAAAATACAGTATGTACATTAATGTGAAAATGTGTTTAAAGCACTGTTGTGATGAAGGCAGTTGGTACGATATATTGTTGGGGGCCACACAGCATCACACAGAAACAAGTGTGAAACTGTCGTTTTTGTTGTCTTGTGCTCCTCAACACCCTCAACAGACTTACTGTACTCTCTTTGTTGTCTTTTGATTTATCCAGTCTTCCAGAGGATTTTAGCTGAGAAAAAAGAAACAACCATGCTGTAATTCCAATGAATTTATTTATTTGTCATTTATATTGAGCCGCCATTGAGCCTTGCTTATTTGCGGGCTGTCTCTTTGAAGAGGCGCCGACTACCTAATCCATTGGCATGTTCGCTCATGGTCAACACAATGCAATCACCTCACAGTAAAACGCTGTCAAAAATGTGATGATGTCTTGGCAGGCTAAGGGCAGAGTTTTTAAAATGACTTCTATACAACAACAAAAAATATGGAACGCCATCGCAATGTTCCACAACCACACAATGCAATGACAGTGCCGAAAGCGATGACCCCGTGAACGCAGCGCTGACCACCCAGTGCGGCAGTCCCCGTCACGCCGCCCTTCCCCGAAGGCCCGTCCTGTCAGTCACCATGTTCTCTGCGTCCGTACTCTCTCCCAAGTCAATGGCGTTTTCATGTGTCTGTGATGTCTGTGTTTCTGATTGTTTAATGGGTGACATTACAGTGACAAACACAGGTTGGTGGAGGTAAAAAAAAAATAAGGGGAAAAAAATGCCATCACCTCCATATCTTAAAATAACCGTTAGTTTTCAGCTTCCTTTAATTACATATTTTTGTTATTTTAGTTTGAACACAAACAGTATTTTAAATATCCAGTTCCTCTTTCCTGGAAAAAAAAGAGAAATAGGCTTTTTCAAATTGCAACTGGTGTTCCAGATGCCTTGTTGTTGAGTGCCCCCTTGTGGGCATCTTATTTTAAAAAAGTAGTCATCCACAGCCAAGGTTTCCAAATACAGTATTTTCCATTTACAGGCATTGTAGCATCTCTAGAGTCTTCCCAACAGAACATCTTTCTCTAAAGGCTACAGTGTAATGAGTGCACTGCCGTCAGGTATCTAGCTGTTATTCTTCCCGGTTAGAGGTCGGGTTGGGGAAGTTTGTGTGCCATTACAATCTTGTGACCACACACTGTTTGAGTAATACAGGTGTCCGTGCCAAGCCATTGTGCTACTATGCAGCCTGCTTATTTTGTAGATTTGGAATACTGTGGCCATACTACTCCCATTTGGAAGAAACTGCCTAAGTGAGACCAATCCTTTCTTCTTACTTCATTGAGGAGATTCTCTTTTTTATTATATGTGTTGCTGTTGTTGTGGGAATCTATCGTAGCAGAGATTAGAACAAATCCATTTATTAAAAAACATTGTTTAATTATTACTATTCTAATATGTTTGGGGGGTAAAATTACCATAGCAATTGTTTTGAAGATTGTTTGTTCATAGTAGTTCAATTGCCTTTTACTTGTAAATGCAAAATATGACAGTATATTTTTCTACATGTAAATCAGTTTGACAAAATGAAGAAAAAAAAAGAAAAACGAAGACTTTCCATCTATGTGAAAATATCAATATTAGTGTATCAACCCCTTGGGGTGTGGCTCAATAAAGTGTGCTCCAATTTTCAATATTGTGCTGACATGTGAGGAACAGCTATGTGTGAAAGAGCTTGCCAAGCTTGGAAAAGGATGCCAACTCCTTAATACATTCCCCGTCTGATTAAAGACATTTACGAAAGCCACAGATTTCAAAGTCCAGCCCTCACCTATTTCATCATTGAATTGATATTGTTTTGATTTACTTTGATCTTCAATGAAAGCCAAACACTTTCAGCGATAGCTAACGAACGCTAATCCTATTCAGATTGCATAGTAAATCTCTGTCCGTGAGAGGAGATATGGCTGAGCTTTCCATCAGGTAGAAGCCTGTTTTGTGCACACCGCTGCTCTGTGCTGAGGTTTTCTCAGGGCTTTTTCACTCAGTGCCACGCGTCTGTGCCATCGGGCGGGCAGGGCCAGACAGACACAAATCACATGGAAGCCTCTCCTCTGGCAGGGATCGGCATCGGCGCTACTGACTCCTCTCTCTTCCCAGCACTCTGCGGGTAATTCCCTTGAAACGGCCCACCGTCAAGCCTCTCTTTGCCAGGCGATCAGCCCTCATTAAATTCAAATATTTTGCCCCCTCCACCAGATGATTTACTTTACGAAGAGGCCCTTTGGATAAGCCGACAGTGTAGAATAGAATCCAACAGTATATATACGGGGAACGCCACAGAGAAAAGGGCTGGTTTAAGGTTAAGGTAGAAGCGGGATGGACGGAGGCCCTCTGAGCGCCTCCTAAAAGGCAGCTGCTGCCTCAACGGGGTGCCTGCCTCCCCCCTGAAGGATGGCTCCCAGGCGAAGAGGCAAGCGGAGGGGAAAGTTACCCCATCTGGTCCACATCTGAGGACCCCGGAACACGGTCCAATCTGACTGGCACCTTGTGAGTTTTATGATTTTTCAAGATGATATTGGTGTGTGTGGTGGTGGTGGTGAGGGAGGGGTGTTGAGGCCCTGTTCCCCGCTCTAGGTCAACGTGGCCCAGCTTTGTCACAGCATCATACCGCTGTTTCTGATCTCTAGCTATTAACTATATACACAGAGAGCAAGAGGGCAGGGAAGGATGAATATCTCATTGATTAGATTAGTCGGACCATGATTTTGTTCCACGCTTTGCTCCAAGTACAGAACGAGCCTCTGGAGTCTAGAATAGAAAGCCACCCATTCCTTCTGGCTTGGCAGCAGAGGGAGCAGTGTCCGGTCCATGATTGGTGACCAGGCATGCGGTCTGAAGGCAAGGTTATTCAGCAAAACTACCGATGTGACGCAGCACTTTCCCAGCACTTCTCATTACAGCAGGAGACATAATAGCTTTGGATTGGCCTTGTAGTCTCTCGTTAGTCTAACCGTGGGAGGGGGGGGGTATGGACGGCACTTAATTCATCTTGAACATTTTTATGTGTCGGAGTCAGCCCGAGGAAGGAAAAAAAAAGATTAAAAGGCATTCGCCATGCAGACTTTTGCAGACAGAGAAGTCTTGTCAGTGGGTCTTTTCACCAGGGATTCCACATTCTCCTCAGCTTTGTTGTCTACGTGCTAATAGACAGTGGACCTGGGCTTAACGGTTATTGGCTTCATGTCATCTAAGTGGTGCTGAAAGTCACCCATCGGGGATTTGATCCTAAACCAGCAGATCCACTGGCACAAGCTCTGTTTCACACATGTTCTTCTGTGTATCTGTATTTGATATGCCTTCTGTGAAATATCATAATGTGTTTTCATGCGCCATTCTGGAATTTCCAGCATTGTGCCATTGGTTTATTTTTTCATTTTTGGAAACGTTTTAGTTTTTATTGTTTGATGAATATATCTAAAAATGCATGTGGATGAGAGACATATTTTCTTAAGAAAATAAAACAGAAGGCTTGTTTAAAAAAAATGTCTCGCTGATGGCTGTCTCTCTTTGGTGTGGTTGCGAGGAGGCGGCTAGCACCAGAACAACAGAAAAGTGACACGGGGCTCTGGAGCTGTCCCATTGTCCTCCCACTGTCAACGCGGGGGCCCCCTGTTTGATTTAGATTGGTGGTGAGGAGGGGTCTCGACGGCCCTCAGAAGGATTACGGAGGCACGGGGCTGATCCGGTGTCACCAGCAGGAAGCACACAGCGGGGCCGGACGCGCGCGTCACTCCCGCTCCTGTCAGCCCTGTCAGGTTTGTTTGTCACTCCGGGAGTTTGCCGGACGACAAGCGGAGCAGCGGAGTGGGTCCGCCGTGGTCGATGGGCCTTACGTTCTGTCACAACAAACAAAGGGGTTGCGGCGCGCGCACCGCGTAACGGCACAAACACGCTCGGAAACCACTGTGAGTAGCCGTTAACACGCCACCCCTGCTGCAGCGGTGGGAAACGTGCCCTGTGGAATGTGTGGGAACTCGCTCAGCTTCCACTGTTCCCACTGGCCTCTCTCTTCATTAGTGAGTAGACAGCTGAAGTGCCGAGGGAGAGAGGGTATAAAAATTAACCATCTCTCCGTGTGCATTTGTGATTCCCCGAAATAAAAGCTCTTCAGAGGCCATGGCCAGTGGGACAAAAGCCGAGTGCAGCATCTGGGCGTACAACGAGGTCACCGCGGACGACATGAATGGAATCTCACGAGCATATTCTGGGCCTGCGACTTGTGGTGTGGGTTCTAAACATAGACAAGGGTTTTTCTATCATAACTGTCCTGATTGGCACGCTGTGTTCACCCCACACTCGTGACATTTTGGGATCGGGTCATTTGAATGGGAGGCAGAAAAATAGGAGCAGTGGAAGCAGCCGGCCATCTTCCCCGCGTTGCCACCTTGCATGGTTTTGTGCCCAGAGCCCAGGGGAACAGCATCCAGATGTTGCTGTGTCTGGACATGCCGGTAATTGTGGGTTCCCTTGTGGCCAGGAAAGGGAAACAGCGTTCACCAAGTGAACTGGAAGGTAGAGAATCGTACAGGACACCGATGTCACAGTCCTTTTACCTATGTGGACAGACCCGTCCATCTCCAAAGTGGAAGTACAAGTCTAAAATGTTCATCATTTTTTAACACTTTAACATCATTTTATAGACCCCCTTTCCCCAATTCAATTAATCTACTTAACAATGTTGAGGACATACTGCAATCTAGTGGCTCGGGTGGAAAATGGCCGCAAGTGGAGTAGGACGGTAGAGATTCAAAGGGGCTAGCATGACTATGACTGTCATTTAAATTAAGCAATGATAGTTTTAAAGACCATGTTAATTGACTTTATTTGGGAACTTCACATCATTTGGTAGTCAGAGAAAAAAAGTACATAATACATTCATGTAAATTCACTGCTGGCTCAATGAACGGTCCCTGCGGACAATCAAAGCTGGAACCAATCTGAGTCAAAGCTCATCTTGAGCCTTTCAATCCAGGTAACAAAAATATTTAAAGAAATTATCTTAAGGCATTGTGATATTCATGAATAAAGGCATATTTCCCATCATCTTGAACTTTGAAATGCAGAGTAAATTCAGAGATAGGACTCAAGTTTTGTAAACGAAACAAAATCAACAGTCTCATTCTGTAGCTCATTTCATACGGTACCTTAAGGTTAAAGTGAATCATTTACACTTAAGCAGCTAAGTTCATTTAAAAAAAAAAGAAAATAAATCCTAGCTGATCGAGATGACTGGATATAAGGCGCTTTAACCTCTTGGCTTCCTCATGGCTTTCTTTATTTGTGTTGAGGTTTTAAATAAGAGCATTTTACTCCTGCCGGGTTACCATGGTAATAGGGGTTGGTGTCTCATGTTGTTACACCAGGGATGTCACCTCTTAGAACCGGTTACCACAGCAGCCCTTGTAAAGGGGACTACTAAGACATGTTCAAGGGATCCGCCTCTCCTTTGTCTTCCTGTCGCCTCTCTCTTTGATCTCCCGTTTAGAGCATCGTTTGAGTCCCCTTGGGGCCCCCAGGTCCTCAGTGGCCCGGGCCTAAACCCCTTTGAGGCCGTGTTGTGGAGCAGTGTGGCAGAGGCCACGGAACCGATAGGGTGGCCGAGGACTAGAGCCAAGGCACAGGCCGTCTCTGTTTTATATCCAAGAACCTCAGGAAACAAGCCCTCACCGCCCCACAGAGGCTGGTGTGACACCAGTTGTGGAAGTGGAACAGGTCTTTGGCTGTTCCCCCAAAAACTAAATGAGTGGCTGTTCTTTCATGAACATTATTAGCTCTATTATTAACATGAAGAGCGAAGTGTGGCTTTTGTGGGAATAGATGCCATCTCAACGAAGAATACACTGTCAGTAAAACATGTGAATAGGCAACGTTTTCAGCACACTGGCACTGCACATGACGGACTGTCTAAAACAATCCTGCCTCGTCACTCCAGATTGTCCATTTAAGGAGGTATTCATTCACTTCAATTAACAGTGAACAATCAAGTGCATTGGGTCACTAACATTGGCACAAATAGGCACGGGGCCTCATTCCACTACCCAACAATAACATGGGAGAAACCCGAACCATGAGCCCAAACCCATTTCTAGATGGAACAGACATTAAATACAGTTCATTCATCCGTCAGTACATGCTTTTTCATAGTTCCGGTGTTTCAATTTTGTTTGATTGACATTCGTGGGGGTTCCAGTCTAGTGCAAATCAGTGGTCTGCTAACAGGCTCGCTCAGCAAACGCAGTCTCAATCTAAACCTAAACTTTACATGCCCTCCATGACTCATTGGAGAAAACAGAAGCTATGGCTATGTGACGCTAACCACCACGTCGATGTCACAGACTCTTCAGTCTAACACCTAGCTGAGGCTTTGAGGGCGAGGTGACACGACGTCTGTGATGCAGCTATAGATAGAGGCTTCACACACTCCTATCAGCCTCGCGTGGGCCCCTTCCTAACTGCCGGCAGGGCCACACTCCCCCAGGTGGATCCTCAGCACCCCCTGGCTGTGTAGCCTCAGCAGGTGGTCAAACTCGGCGGGCATGGCGTGGACCGTCTTCTTGCTCTGCCTGTCGTCGTAGTAGTGGTTGGTGAGGGGCCGGTGTCCGTGAGGGTGCTGGTTGAAGGGCCAGAAGCCGTACAGGTCCACGTTGGTGCAGAGCTCCAGGGCCAGGCTGGCCACGATCAGGCCCGTGCTGAGGCGCACCGTCTTCAGGCCCTGCGTGCGCCAGAAGCGGGCCAGGCTCTGGAGGTACTCGGGGTTGAGGAAGACGGGCCGCGAGGGGCTGTCAAAGTCCTGGATGGTGTAGAGGGCCCGCAGCGACACGGGGGTGTTGTGGCCGTAGGAGAAGGCGGGCAGCAGCATCAGGGATTTGCCGTAGCTACGCAGGCTCTCCACGAAGGGCCGTCGGTGCTCCTGCAGAGCTCCGTACCTGAACCAGAGAGGAGTGTCACAGGAGAGATGCATAGAGGAAGAGATAGGATGGAGCAGATGCCAGTCTGTCTAGTTGAGGGAGTCAAACCAAACGACACTTTTCAAGGCCTTACTCACTTTTCCAGGAGAATGCTTGGGTTGGCCGTCACAAGGTCAGTCTTGTTGCCCACGTCTCTCTGGTAGCCATTATTCACTGGAGGCAGGTTACATCTAACACAAGGAGAGGGAGGCAGAATTGAATTTGTGATGCGGCAGCTGGAGGGTCATTTTTGCAAAACGGAACCACAGATAAATCACAGCAGGAAAAGAGGCTCCACCTGATGACAAACTGGGCGGAGTCTATCCTCTCTCCACAACTGCTATTGGCAAGGATTCCGCCGTTCCCGACAACGGAGCAGGTTTTCCATGTCGCATTCACAAAAGGATGCTCCTGAGACCAAAACAAACACACCCTATTGTTATACACACAGAACAGAAACCACCTAAACACAAACGCAGGCACGCTCACAAAACGAGGCACGTGTTTTTGACATACAACAGACCTTGACAAAGGTGCCGAAGAGCTCTGGGGTCACCTTCAAAGGCTTTCTTTTCTCGCCATCGTACACAACCTTGGACCCCAAAGGAGTGTTGGCCTGAGTGACCACAGCCTTAGTGACACCATGGCACCTGCTGCTCAGCAGAGATCTGGGAGAGAACAGCACATCTTTGCACAAACGCAAACTATAGATTCATGGACGCGGATTTGTACATATAGTTCAGAATGAAAAGGGAAACATAGTTTCACATCTGATTCACATTGTTTTTCCTCTGAGTCATGTTTCACAATGCCTCTAAAGCTGTGAACAAGCAGTGGCGTGGGGAGCCGCATCCTGAGCTGCACACTGTGAGACGGAGACAGAGGTCATCCACCATTGTGTTGGAATCCCACATGACCCAAGTGACACGAGTAGCATGATGAAATCAAATATTGTGGTGGCTACTTCCTGTGCGGTACCTCACACTTCCACACGTTGATTTAGTCTGAACTCAAGATGAGGGGGAAAGGGGAACAAAACCGGAAACGGCTTTTGGTATGAGTGGTTTGAACAGGCCACTCTCTGTATGGGTTCATGATTTTCCTTTACCTGAACTTTTTTAAATTGTCCTCCTGCTTTTCCCACTTCTGAGAATGGCGCTCCACTGCCTTATCGATGGCGGTTTCACTGTGGCACAAGGACACACACAATACGAAGCGGTTGTATCGGTGCGGCAGTGAACATGAAAACCATTTGAAAGACAAAATGCAGAGGTTCTCACCGGCAGTCCTTGCATGTGTCTGCCAGTTCAGAGCCAACGTTCCTCGGGGGATAGTGAAAGGGGCCGTTGGGTCTCACACTTCTGCGGCACAACAGACAGATAAGAAGACCAGAGAATGGGGGGGAAACAAACACATCATCTGACTATTAACTATCGGTGTTCATCTCACTTGTGTCTGGCACTGCTTCTAGCCTGCTTTAAGTTCAAAGAAGTGTTATAAAATACATTGATTGAGCATAATCATTCATTTCAAAAGCTTTCAAAGCAAGCACAGTGCTAGCCGACACATTTAGATTTACACACATTTTCACAAGACCTGAAAAACAAGTTCAGGAACTGGGACAGTCAAGTCAATGATTAAATATGAAAAACTTCACAAATTGTCAAGTGCTATGTTATTCTTTGTAATATGCTGCTCGATACAAACACCGCTTGATACTGCACTCTATAGAATGCACTGCACACTGTGGGATTCATTTCTGCTAAATGTAACGTGTTGCCAACGCATAATGGCAGCAACAGACACTTTTTCCAGGAGTTATAACGTCAGCAAACACAAAACAGTAAAAGTACATATGGGTCAGATGTACTGTAGATATAACCACCTACAGTTCAGTGACACAGGAAAAGGCCATGCATACAATCTCCAGGTAACAGGAGAAAGGATATCACGTTACATTCTCACTGACCACCATGCAAAAAAAAAGACTAAACAGGCTGTGGATCTGAATTGTTTTGGATAAAACATGTAACAGCCACCGCTGCAAATAACCCGCTTGTTCCATTTGGAACCAAATGTTCCACAGTTGCATCAATATTGAACTTACAATTGAAAGGGAGCTTAAACTTGTGTCTGTAAATATTATTGTGTCACAAATCCTTCACATCCGTGACAGTCATTAAAAATATTTTCATCAAGAAAAAAATAATAATGGGGATAGAAGTATAGAAAAGTATATCACCGTAAACTGAAAAAACTAAATTTTTATTCGCGGACACAAAAAACACCAGTCAGCTCATATCAAACCGCTAGCTTGGCAGAGAGGTTTGCAATAAGATAGAAGGTGCACACCTGCCAAAGCCAAAGCAGTTCTAAGACAGTTCACGTCACTGAAGCATCAGGATGCATTCTTTGTTTATTTATTTTTTTCACTTCTCACTTCCACTTTTTGCATGGATGTGCTGTAACGGCCAGTGTTTTCAACAAACAACCACTTCTTGTTTCACAAGTTGAGCTTAAATACAATCGGCACAGTCTAGAGAGCCGCAGTGTGTAAGCCAAGGAGCCACGTGCAGCCAGTGTGCTCTAATTCTACCACCCCCACCCACCCAACGTCCCCGTCCCCGTACGCGCTGCTAGAGTGCCTAAGACAGCGGACCAGACGACCCTCGGTGTTAGCAGCCTAGCAGGGAGACCGGGGTTTGGGCTGGCTCAGAGAGTGTTCCCCTCACTCACCTGTCACTGAAGACGTACCAGACGAGGCCAGTCAGCACGCTGCCCAAGATGAGGAGGGCGGGCGTGAGAGAAAACAGCAGCTTGAAAAGCAATCCCCTGCCTCTCATCCTGCCACTTCCTCTGCCCCCCGCCCTCGCTCTCCTCCTCCTGCCTTTCTCGCTCTCTCCCTCTCTGTCTGTCTCTCCCTTTTCCCTTCACTCAGCACTGGTGCACATTAGTTTGGTTTCTTTTCCCCCGAAACTTCTTTTGTACTCCTTTGGCACCTCTCCTCCCCTCAGACAGAGCCGTTCATCTTCTCTCGTCAGGCCGTTAATTTGTCTTTCCTCTTTTCTTTAGAGTGAAGAAGAAGAATTAGAAGATGAGTTCCATGACATTTGCTGTGTCGCATAGCCCCCCTCTATCTGTGTCTCAAACTAGCCGGGCTTCCTTTCCCTTCACGAGTGAAACATTCCTTCCCCTCAGTTTGTCTTGGCCTCTCTGGTTAAATGGACGCAAAACAGTGCCAGCCGTCTGTCTTCACATCCTCCCAGCACTGATTCATGTGCCTCTTCCTCTCTGAATCTTTGCTGCTGTCCCTGCGTTTGTCTTTAGACTACAGCGGGCTCCACACACTCTTTCCACCACAGTCCAAAAAGCTCAAGCTGTTGCTCCTTCTACATTCTCCACCCCCTACCCTGTAGCCTCAGCGCTCGTTACACACACCCCTCCCTCCCTCCCTCCCTCCCTCAATCGCTCCCTACCTCGGTCCATCCCTCCCCCTGTTAGCCTCCTCCCCCGGCCCTAATTCCCTCTCCCCTTCTGTACAAAGACGAGGCAGTAACATGAGTGCCCTGTACTGAATTAGCCCATGGTCTTTGAGTCGACTGGTGTGTGTGTGTTTGTGTGTGTGTGTTTGTGTGTGTGTGTGTGTATGCTCACACTTGAAACAGCACACATTTGCGTGCGTATGTCTGACAGCAAACTATTTTTCACCAAACCAATGGGGGACAGTGCAGCGGAGGGGCCGGGGCTACAGCCGTGGGGCGGGGGGGGGGGGGGGGGGGGGGGGGGGGGGGGGGGGGGGGGGGGGGGGGGG
>JAVQJS010133602.1:0-21049 GCA_036024795.1 Galaxias rostratus | reverse complement strand
GTTGGCTAATATCATTATTGTATATTTTCCTTAAGTTTGTGTCAGAAAACATTTATCTGGTGAATTTTATGGAAATATATTCCTTGATATCTACATTTAGAACCCAAAACGTTAGGTTGCGTACCTCTATGACATCTCCACTAAACAAGGAGCCGTGAATATTGAAGTATTTTCAATGCAAAATGTAAGAACAATACATTGGACATGAAATACAGCAGCAGCTACTACCAGTACTAGACACTGTCCCGAAGAACACAAGAAACTAATAATTTTAATAAAAAAATTACTCTCTGACCCTGCTATGGGTGGAGTTGAAATAAGAGCGAATCCAGTATATCAAATATACAGTAATTTCCCAGTAGTGCAAAAATACTCTGTATTTTTTATTTTTACCTCAAAAAGACAGGACTTGCTGTAAAACCTGCTTCATGTCAGTGCTTTACCTCTGTAGATCAAAGTTAGGAGAGCGCCACAATGATCAGCTTTTCTGATAATGGCCTAGGAATTGCACTACGTGAATGGGGTTTGGTTCAGAAATTTGATTTGCAGCCTTTTAAGTAGAAATAAAGATATTGCTACATTTTGTAAACAACAGAGATAAACAATATATACAATGACATACAATGGAGCGTAAAAGGTCTTGATTTAGGCCATGTTACAAAATCAAAGATTCTCTTACTATTTTTTAGAAATTATTATTTCATGGGAGTGATAAAATTGGATCAGTATAAGATCTCCCCTAGTGACATACACTCAAATTAATAACTCAACATTTCCCCCCAAAATTAAAAACCCTTATAAAATATTACAATACTGAATACTATAATGGATGAGAATCCTGATCACAAAGTATAACAGTAGTATTTGACAGATTAATGGTTTAATAAATTAACACCCCAACAAGATTTTACTAGGAATAACTTTGGTTAAAATATTCAGCAATATAACAAATGCTTTACAAATGTGAAGCAATTATATAATTGGACGGCATCTATTTTGCAGTCATTCTTGTCCCCTGAAACCACAAACCAAACACAGTATGTCCTACCTCAAGTAATTAAAAACATTCCCTTTAAAATCATAGCCTACCAAATATAGACTAACTTGATTCGTCACAAACCGCAAGTTTAATCTGATTTCATAATAATTTAAAAAAATCATCCGAGCATATTTCTGACACACCTCTGACTAACAATATGAACAAAGTGCAACTAAACAATCCTAGAAACATCCGTACCTGTCACTCTGTACAAATATGATCCACATCGATTTGTATGTCTGAAAAAAGATATCAAGTCTTTTTGTTACTTTTCTTTTTTACGCCCACCTGTGCTTGAACTGGAGCTGTCCGAAGTGTATTCAGTGACGAAACACACAAAACTCTAAGCTTCTCCTTATACGCCACAGTCACTGGTTCTGTCCTGGAGTTTCCGAGAGCAGGTAAGCACAGAGGAGAGGGAGGCCACCGACATGTGGAAAAGCAGCTGCCAGATATTTCTCAGGCCAAACAGAAATGTGTTGCATAGGATGATCACACTGAGCAGGGTGAAGGATTTAAACCTCTTTAGAGATGAGTGGAAAAGGTACAGGTGGCACTGTTGGTAAACAAAAAGTCATTTTTAAAGTTTATGCAATAACTTGTGATTAACTGAATAAAACAACCAACAGCAGTATCATGTGTAAGGCATGTATTACCTGAGAAACACAACAAACAAAAGCCAGAAGAAATGCCACCACATTCCATATTCCTTCATAATCATCCTGTGGAAATAAAAATATGAGAATAAACTAAAAATAATAACTGACTTCTGAAGTTCGAAGCTGGGCTCCTGACAAATGTTGGGGATATATTTGCAATGCATGCGTTAAGGAGTATCTCATGATGTGTGGTGAGATGACTGTGGTTCTGTTATGGCCCTATACCTGGAAGGTGTTCTCAATAAGATGAACACCTCGGATGAGGTTCAGAGAGGCACAAACAATATTCAGGACCAAGGAGAGAATTCCAGGGGCTGTTACAGGCTCCAGCCGCTGATTTGGATCTGGTGAACACACACAAGAGAAAGCTCAGCCAAAAAACACAAATCAAATAAACAAAAACAAACATTTAATTTAAGTGTTCATTGTCCCCCAATATAATGTTTTTTTTTATTTTACAATAGCCTGGTTGGATGTTCTTAAATAATACGGGTGCTAATTCTATAGTCAATCAAAAAGTCTTACTAGAGCCAGTTACTTGTTCGACATGCCCATTGGCTGTCCCGTTGGTAAGCTCCACCTCTGCTAGGTTGAGGACATGCGGGGGGTGGGTCCTGAGATCCTGCTCAACCTCTGCCAGCGTGATTTCCAAAGCTGGACCACCAAGCTTGTCGTATTGATGCTTCAGCTTCTGAATGATACTGTCTTTAAACCATAGGCAGAAAGTCACCAAACATATTCTCATAAACAGTGATTACATACAAACTTTTCTTTCAGAAGAAACAGATGGCATGATTGAGAGGTTAAATATAAAACACAATCAACATTAAATAAAAAATATATATATTAACACATATTTTTAGGCTCTACATACAATACCACACCCTAATAATTGTACATAAAGGCAATATTGCCCTTGCTCACCAAATTCCAAAAACGGATATGGTCTGGCTGCCAGGGCAACCGCAGAGGTGTCAAAGCATGTTGTGAACTCCCAGCGCAGGTCTTCAAGGAAGCAGAAGGCCATAGCTGCAGGGAGGTTGCAGTGGCACACGGCCATGTATGACACACCCTCAAACGAAATAAAGCTGAAAGGGCGGAGTGAAAAGGCCTCTGATAAACGAACAAGTTTAAATGACATAACCAGGCAGCAACTTAGTTCACTTTCTATGGTCTGCAGAATCTAAAGTACCTGATAAAGACTGTGCTTAGTTACATGTGACTTGATAAGTAAACCTAATGGTTCTACATAATTGAGTAAAAAGGGGTGAAACATTATGTTGCTTGTAGTTTGATTACTATATGTGAAGGTCATGGCCCTTGACAATCCCTCTTTCAGGAAAAAGGTTTAGTGACTTGGAAATGGTTCTCAGTTGCTGTTTTCTCTCCTGGAGCTCCGTGTTGTGTTCAAAGTCTGTAGAGGCTGAAAGGGGCAGTCCATCACTGACCCGCACTACAAAGGCAAACAGGACCAGAGTCATGTTCCACAGGACATCTGGTAAACACACAGCCTGCAAGGGGAAAAACCGTATTTATGCCCGCCAGTCAAGCTCACAAATAAATACGTTGTCAGTATTTTATAGTTATAAAAAATACAATCAGATTATAAGATCTGAGAATTGTGTGCACAAAAACATTTGTCTTTTGTATGTAGCGTCAGCTAGCAAGCTACTAATACTAGTATTGACTTGTACTAAACTAAGCTATGTGCATGCTCGCTAACCTAACGTTACGCAGCTAATGTGTTTCTTACCTCATTATGGCCTTCAATTAATACTTTTGAAGTGACGTGGTAGCAGATATAGTTGTTAAAACATCTGTTCAAAATGTAATAGCATTGACAGAATTTATTCCAGAAAGCAAGCAGACAACCATAGCACAAACAGTTAGCTGATTAAGTTGGCTAGCTGAGTAGCTAACCACATTTATGTTAAGAACCCTTGTCTGAGCAATACTGTAGAAGTTGTTTTATAAATAATGGATTTATTAGCTGACTAAAAAATGCAAGTTGTATAGTAACTTTGTAACAAGCTTATACATAGGTAATGTGATGATTGAGATTCTATTTCCTAAACTGAGTTCACTGTTATTGATGCTGTTTATCGCATTTTCCTGGTTAAGCTACAAGTCTTGCAACGATTGATGGGTCCTCGAAAGGACCAATCCTGGTAGAATCAACTACGTGACGGGTACTCGAAAGGACCAATACTAGTAAAGACTGTCCAACTCGCGGTCTTACACCAGATTGATTCGAAAACTGATGATCGAGCATCAGGACCTGAGCTAGCAAGCAAGCTGTACTAACTAAGTACTTCATAACAAGTAAGTTTGATCTACAAGTCTATCGCATTATTAGCTTTAAACCGAAGTGCAGTATTTGCATGTAAAATATGCATAGGCACTTTGCACAGTTGTTTGCTAACGACCGTCTGGTTAACATTAACGCTATGCGACAGGGTGGTTTGCAAAGAAAAGGCCCTCGGACTAATGTGCATGTTTCTATTGTTGTCCAATCGGAGTGCAACCTTCCTTGTGTTATTTAAATTAAAGATGTGCGAGTTATCATGTACAAGGAAACATGTCACAAATGGCTTCGCTGTGGTGTTTAGCTGTAGCCATTAATCTATCTAGCGTTGCAGCTACGCCCTTCACGAACCGAAAGTGTTTCAAACCGTCCACGCAGCTGCCAGTACTAGAACGCCATAGGGCATGGAACAACTGGCAAGCTGTTTCACTAGCCTTTATTATTATTATTATTATCATCATCATCATCCTGTTCACTCTACATGTACGCCGTTCTGACCCGATGTGTTTCCCCTGCTTGAGTGGTTAGTTCAGTTTAGGTAATAATATCACTGGGCGATTTTCAGTGGACTTTTGATACTATCGGCAAAGTGTTCATTAGAAAAGTTGATAGGCTGCTTTACCATTCTGGAAACATATAATTTTGATAAAAATAAGTGATTGTTATTGAATGGGATTCCCATACACCCGTTTGGGAAGGTGTAACTTTAAACTTTAGCAAGACATCTCCATTTAAAGACAGCTAGTAGCAACTAGGCCACCTGCCTGGTGTTTTACTCGTGCAATCTACCATGTTATTGTTCTGGTTAGATGACCGTTTTAAAACAACTGAACGTGGAAAAGACTAAGATGAAGAACCATCGTACTACGCCGTACAACAAATCAGGCCTTGCCTTTTTTTTTCGTCGCAGTACAGTAGCCTCAGCGTTGCAAAAATAACATCCTCCTTCTTTGCTTCCTTATCCGCCTGTTGTGATATTCAATACGCTTCCACTTAACAGGTAGTTCTTTGTTCATTGATTATACTCAACAAACCTTGTTGTATGGTCCAGACAATATTGGTGAATTAGCTTTTTTCCAATATCCTTTAAGATTCAAACCACGGCTTAGTTTTTGAAAGTAATTTTGTGATACAGCGAAGTTCTTTATTGCTACATATAGTAAAGCTGAATATATTATTGGCTGCTCCTTTATCTTCTCAGATCTGAGATGTTTGTCACCCGTTGGTGAACACTTTGTTAAATTACAAAATCTGTTCTAGAGCACAACTTTGAAATCATACACACCAGCAACTGAATGAATTTTCACCATCTGACTGCAAGCCAGTCACATTTAACTTTCCAGGCTCTAGATTGTGTTACCCAGTGGGGCAGCAGGGTGATCAAGGAAACTGAGAGAGTACTTGAAGTTGCTTGACTTGACACGGCACTACCTTTTATTTCCCTTTACAATATTTCTGTTTCCACTTATTGTTCTCACTGTGCACAACTTCCTCCTGTAGCGTTGCAGAATTTAATTTTTTAATTGTTGCACATTGCAGCTCACCCAGACCAGTGAAAATGGGGCTTAAAGACCGCCCTCAGTGCTATTTTGATGTGGAGCTGAATCGAGAACCAGGTAAAAGAGAGTTCTTCCAAGCCGAAATCCAGTTTAACAATCGATTCATCTGATTCAGAAAGGTACTTAGATGTTATAGGCAAGCCATTACAAGAAATGGACCTATATGCAACAAAATATGTTTGACAAAATATGCTGTAACTTGTCTTTGTATTAAAATAGAATTTTGGTACGCAGTTCATTCTATTGAGGTTTCTTTTACAAAAAAGAAAATTTGTTTAATGGAAAGACAGTTTACGTAGAGCATTTTAAGATTTACACATTCAAATTGTTAATTGCCAGCTTTTGCTAAGCCTAAGATAAAATCTTTGTTATGCATGCATAACATAGACAGGAGGAGATTTTTTCAAGTTTTATAATAAATCTATAACATTTGATATCGGCTGCAACAGTACTAACTCCATGCCTGTCTCACTTATGACTTTAGTTGTATGGAAATCACAACTGAAGGCCGTCAAGTTGTTATGCAGTGTCGCTAATGAGTATGAGTTTTATCAAGGTTCTATTTTTTGTGATGGTATATTAATGTTTATGTTTAATATTTTCAGTTGGCCGTATAGTCTTTCAGCTTTTTTCTGAAGATTGTCCTAAGACCTGCAAAAACTTTCTTTGTTTGTGCACTGGTGAGTATTATTCTGCAGGCATTGCTGAATGGCTTGTTTGAACTCTGTATTGTCTTTTTCACAGTCATTCATTTCAACAACTAGTTAACATTACAAAGATTACAGACTTATTGAATTCTGTTTGATGTATTGTGTTTACATAAAGCAAGCTAATCAAAGATTACCATAATAATTGAATAAAAACTTTAGATTTGTCTAGTAAGATAAATGAAATGGTTAAGAGAACCATAATAACTTATCAGCTTTATTCATTCTATAAAATGGGTGGCCATCTCAAAGCACTGATGAGTAATTCCTTTCACATTTGCTGACCTTCATACTATTAAAAAACATGCACAGGTGGGTGAAGGATCAGACAAACCCCTCATTGTGTATAGGCATAGCAGACATAACCTTCTGACATTAGAACTAGGAGTGGAGTCTATTGGCTTTCCGATGCTCAGGAATGTGCTTAAAGAAGGCTGGGATGAGTCAGCTTTTGTCATCCCACCTGAGAGAAGGGAACTTGAGACAAAGATAGACAGGGGAGGTGGTCAGCTGCAAAAACACTCAATCACACAGAGTATGATCCCAGGAAATAACTTAATCATTCAATATAGATGTCATGATATTTTTCATTCCTCTACTTGTCTTAGGGAAATTGAGAACAGCAGGGAAAACTATGATCCAATAACCGGTGTCAATAGTGCTGCGACTGCTGTTTTAAATGGATTCTGAAAAGGAGACAAATGCTTTAATTTGCAGCATAAAAGCAGTAGCAGCAAAATTGAAGTATTGGTTTTGGAATCAATATGAAAGTTGTCGATGGCCCTATGAAAATGGTTGTGGTTACTATAGTTGAAGGTTGAAGATTTAAGGAAACGCTGACACTCCACCTGTGGCTTCATAAAATCTAACTAAAGAAATACTGGGGTGACCTTGCAACATCCTGCAACAATATGCAAAACACAAAACCAAACTAAAAAAATGTATGCACACTAGAAACCTACTTTTGTCCTTGTCTGTTCCTTTACCCTCTATTTGACTTGTAAGATTTAGGTGTTTTCATTCGGCTATTAACCCTTTACTTGTTCACAGGTGAAAGGGGGACTGGAAAAACAACAGGGTCAAAACTGTGCTATAAAGGCTCCACATTTCACAGAGTTGTAAAGAACTTCATGATCCAGGGAGGAGACTTCACAGAAGGTGCATTAACCACATCAATGTTGACTCCTGAGAAATATAATTCAAGCACAGAGCATGAATACCTGTTTTTTTTTCAGAATAGCAGTTTAACATATCTGTGTTGCGATAGAAGAGAGAATCTGCTTACAAATAATCTCACCTGACATTGTGCTGCAATTGCTCTCTACAGGAAATGGGAGAGGTGGAGAGTCTATTTATGGTGGCTACTTTGAAGGTAAAGGATTTTGCTCAAATCTTTGTAGGATGTGGTGTCTTATTTCTTTGTCAGTTTTGTGTTTTAACAACTTTTGCATGCCAGTAGGGTTGCATGGGCCTAAGAGATGTGCATGGATTTCTGTAAATAACTACTGTTAGCATCACTTTCCATAGTTTAGGTTTTTCTTTTTTTTTGGTCAAGTGAGCTTTTAAAATCAGCATGGAGGTTAGGCATTCTCTTTATTGAAATCTCCAATCTTCTTGCCTAAAATTTTCAACATATTCTTTTATTTATAGAGTGTGGTCTTTTGCAAAATGAAAAGGTAAGAGATGAACACAGCTCAGTAACACAATGTTAACATTGACCCCTCCACCTTTTCCAGTTAAATGCAATGGTCCAAATGTCTGCAGTGAACAGTTTGTTGATGAATGCCAGTGTGAAGGCGACTCCCAATATTCTTCAATTTCCTTTAAAGAACCATGTACACCTTTAGCTGTAGTCAATGTAACGGCTTGTTTTGTATGGTTTTCACTTTGTCTACTGTCTGGAGGAAATTCGGCACCAAGTGTGTGGTTTGGTTTTAAATCCTTTTGTGCTCATTAATGGGTTCATACGAGTTTGAAACCGGATAGATACGTCATAAGCATAGATGAAAGAACTATGCTTCATTACATCGCAGTCATAAAAAGCAGCAACGGTGGCTACCAATGCTGTTTTATGTTGCGTTGCATAGATTTTTTAATCTTTATGTATCAAGTCTTGCGGACTCTTCAGGTTAGTTTTGTTTAATTCCTCATAGAGGAAATTACTTGCTTTCTTTCTCACCCTCTCACCACCTGCACTGTCTCAACAATGGGCACATTTTCAGACTTCCCCTCTTGTCTCCCCCTTTACCAGATGAGAATCTCCTTCTCAAACATGACAGAGCCTTCCTCCTGTCGATGGCCAACCGCGGGAAAGGCACCAACGGTTCCCAGTTCTTCATGTAAGAAACCAAAAATAAGGAAACCTGTGAAACGCCACCTTTGCCCTTTTTAGGGCCACTGGTGTTCTAGTTGCACTTTGTTTTCAGGGTGTATAAAAACTCACTTAAAACATCGCCTCATCTTTATGCTCTACTAGAAATCACAGAAGAGAAGCATGAACTGATTCTCTTTTTCAACATATGTTCTATATTTTTTTCTCTTGCATTTTGTGTAAAATCTGCAGAAACTAGAGTCCTGCTCTACCAAGGTAATGTCTCTTCAAGGCTACTCCTAACTGTTCTCATTCGATAGCCTGTCAGCTACCTTTGCCTCACAGCTCTGCCTTAATATATGCTATTAAATGCAGAGGTGTCACCAATGATGAGTCACTTAGTCAACTTGCTCTGCCACTCAAATGTTTGGTTTAATTAACTGTTTCAAAAACCTTTTTTCCTTCCGGATCCTGTTCCACAATGTAGCATCAGAGTGAGCTATAAATTACAACCTGAAGATTTGGAAACAAACAGTAGTCAGAGTATAGTTACAAACTACTATTCAAGCATCTTCCATTTTGGTTTGAAAACTTGGGTTTGGTGTTGTGTGCCATTACATACTGTTGCATTGCACCGGGAAAATACCTTTTTGTCCAAACTGTAATGTGCTTCAACATTCTCAACCTCTTTATGTTGATCTTATTTTTCATGTAAACTACTGGTTGTGTCCAACCATTCTCCGTGAATGTCTTGCTTCTAAACAAACAGCACTACTAAGGTGGCACCTCATCTAGATGGGTAAGTTTATCTTTGTTCATGGATGCTTTTCTGAATTTGTTAGTAATTTTTTTTTTTTTGGGCATGCTATTTTTATATATTTTTTCCCCTTGTTTAAATGGCACAATCTGAAACCGGTTACCTTTTGCACCCTTAGCTTTGTCAGTAAAAAAAAACCAAAAAAAACTTCCGCTTTCTGCAGAGTCCATGTGGTTTTTGGTTTGGTTATCTCCGGCTTTGAGGTGGTCAAGAAAATCGAGGGTCTGAAGACTGACTCTGCAAGCAGACCCTATGCTGACGTCAGAGTGGTCGACTGTGGACAGCTAATCACAAAGTCTGCTAACGATGGTAAATTTAAACCCAGCCCCATTTCTCTATTTCTTTCCATTTAGGTTAATCATCTGTTATTTGTTGTCATTTGTATCATTCGAGGAGAGGTTCATTTTGTAAACCAAAACGGAAAAGCTGAAATGAAAGCAACTTAGGTTGTGCATTTATTAGCAGTAGAATAGTAAATATAGGTTGCATGAGTAGACTTGTGTTCTTCATTTTCAGGTTTATTTTTACCCACCGTGCAATGAGCCTGTGTTTGCATATCAATGTACAGTATCTAGGCCGTTGGGTGGCTCATTGCGTAGGAGGATGACATTTTAATGTCTTGCATGAGAGCAGGGTTTGTAACCTGATCTTCCATTGAGTGAGGATTAGTGTGTGATCTGCGCCATGTCAGCTGCTCTTGTGTTATCGGAATCTGTCACTGGCCTTCTTCCGTACCCTCTGTACGTGACAAAAATAAGCCATTGTAGTGACATGACAAGGCCATCATACAAGTCCCTGCTATTTGAACTTTATTTAGCAAATTTCTGTTTCTGTGTTTATTTCTGTCTCTGAGAAAAAACCCGTAATAACTACAGCATTTATTCCATTGTCAGAACTCAAATAAGTTATGAGAGTTGCTGTTTGGTTACTTGCTACTAATTTGTTTGATCAAAACCCAATTTTCAAAAGGCTCAAAAATCTATTCTAATCTGAAAGTTTTCTATGTCATTTCTCCTTTTAGTTATGGGAGGTAAGCGGAAACGAACATCGTATTCTGCAGACTCTTCCACCGACTCTCCCGGTTCCTCCTCACAGTTATCTTCTATGGAGTCTGAAAATGAATCTGAGGAAAAGCACAGACATCACAGACATAAAAGACAAGCAAAAAACAAACGATCCAAAAGGAAGAGGAAAGAGACAATTAGTAAGAAGAACAACGACAATGCATCTGCCCAATGGTGAGTGACTTTAGTCACCTAATGGACTTAGTTTTTACACTGCTTAACACTTTACAATGATTCATGACACTTACACACGTACACTTACAAATTACTCTTTCTGATTATCTGGATACATAAATGGGATTAGTTGTATGTATTTAGTCCTGACCAAACTATATTTGTTGTTTGCAAAATAAAACAATGTTGCATTGGTTTGAAGTCGTTTCTATTTCTCTCCTAGTGCACCCACCTACAGCTCTGTGGATGTAGACCTGCCAGCGAGGGAGATGGAGGATGAAGAGAAGTCTGTGAAGAGAGAGAAGCCTGTGGTTCGGGCAGACGAGATCCCGCCTGTGCCAGAGAATCGCTTTCTACTGAGACGGGACATGCCAGCTCTGCAAGACCAGACAGACACGTTAGTCTGAGCCCTCCTTAATTTTCTGTATCCATGAAAATATCCTCTATCAACTTTGTAGCTCCATTTATGTTTTTGTTTTTTTTAGACCTTACAAACCCATTTCAATCCATTAATGAATTAATGTATGTCAACATAAACAATTGATGTCAAGCAATGAATGACACACAAGTACTGAGAAAAAAAACATGTCATATTTCAGAACTGAGCAAGAAGTCGCAGCTCTTACAAATGACCTGAAGCCATGTGTTACCAAGTCTGGAAGGAAGATCAAAGGCAGAGGAACCATGGTATTGACCCGGCTTCACTGAACCTTTTTCTTGGCTATAGTAAATTTATATTAAACAACAAAATAAACGATTGTACGTGTGAAACTGCTCTGAGGCAAAGGGCCTTGAATTCCTATCTCAGCTTGCTTCGCCTATTTACAGAGGTATACCTTTCTGTCTCATTTTACGTTGTTAAATAATTTTTAATCCTTACAAAAGCATACCTGTGATGTTGACTTCATGGACATAAGGTAATCATGCCCCTTGTTAGCTATGTGGAGAAACTAATAGAGAATAAAGGCAGTTGCTTAAGGGATGGCTGGTACTCTGCAGTAAATTATGGGGTTTTCTTTTGCTGATTGCGTCTACAGAGGTACCATACTCCAACGAGGTCTAAGTCCCGGTCATTGTCTGTGGAGGAGCGAGGTAGCAGTGAGACCCCACCACACTGGAAAGAGGAGATGAAGAGGACCATGACCTACCAGCCACCAAGTGTGGAGAGGTGGAGCAAAGGAGACAAGTAGGTTATTATTTAGTCGCTAAATTCACATTGTTTACAAATGGATGGGTTTGGCTGACACTTCCTGTTTGCTCAACAGATTGAATGACGGTTCAGTCTGGAGTTACTCTCCATGGTCCCGGTCACCAGATGCCTCCTCCGGTCACAGCTCTGATAGGTCCAGCCAACAGTGCATCCTTAAGAAGAAGAAAAAAGCCAAACGTAAGAAGAAGGCAAAAAAACGCAAACATGCTAAAAAACACAAAAGTACTAAGAATAAGCCTTGTGGGTCCTCTGCTTCAGAGGGTGAGCGATCACCATCTTCAAGTAGAAGATCAAAGCTGTCTGGTCACCATGACAGAAGATCCTATTCGCATTCACGCTCTACTCCTTCACATCAGCGTTCACTAAAGAGGACTTCGGCAACTCTAAAGAGACGTCACTCCTCCAGAGACTCCCGTTCTTACTCAAGGTCCTACACTCCCAGCCAATCGAGATCTCACAGGAGGTCTCGATCTTATTCAGCTTCCAGATCTAGAAGTACATCTCTATCTAGATCCAGATCCAGATCAAGATCTAGATACAGGTCCAGATCTCAATCACGGTCCAGGAAAAGGAATCCTTCTAGATCTCCCAAAAAGTCCACTTGGAATAAAATGAACCAGCCAGAGGTCCCAGTAAGAGTCTCATTGAAAGGTGCTGAGACCAAAACAGTTGCTGTCTCCAATGCACCAGCACCTGATAATGTCCCTGTAATTCCCATGAGCGACAGTCCCCCACCTTCACGCTGGAAACCTGGGCAGAAGCCTTGGAAATCCTCTTATGTCCATATTGAGGAGATTCAAATCAAACCTACCCATATTTCCATTAACACAGCTGGACAATTGGCCAATAGTGCAGCTGATAAGGGATCTCAAAAAGGCCACACAGAGGCCCCCCACAGTGGAAACAGCCATGGTCAGAAAACTCACAGACATAAAAGAAATGTGCGCAGTGGCTCCTCAAGGAGTCGATCCTCCACCCATTCTTACAGCCGCTCAAGGAGCAGAACCATGTCACAGTCCCCTGATCCTGACGGTAGCAGGTTATCTTCGTGTAGCAGGTCTGACTCTGACAACTCCCCCAAAGGAGGCAGTAACAAAAAGGAAACCTTAACCAGGGAATGGAAGCAGTATTACTGCTCTTTAAACAGGATCAAGAATTTAGACAAGTACATCTCTCTGCCCATTAGTCATAGTCACCACTCGGGATCAGAGGGGGATGGCTCAGCAAATGAGCATAGTCTTGGTAAGGACGACTCCAAAGTACATAGCTCAAAAGAAGCCCACTGTCTGGAAGACAAGGCAAAGCTTAACCATGCCAATATATCTGAGTGGGATAGTGAGGGGGAAAAACTTGGTAGAAAGCAGGGAGCAGACCGTCTTGATCTATTAACTAACCACAAACAATCAGTAGGACAGATTGCAATTACCGACAAAATGGTGGCTTTCAGTGCTGGATGGGATTCTGACAGTGACTCTGAAAAGGTGCCAAACAAGAACAGGAGAGTTGAAATCGGGCATGTTTATGAGAAAGAGGAAGGTGAAGCAAGCTCAGAGTCAGACCATGAAAACATGAGGACATCACACAGCAAAGTAACTCCATCATTGAACACCTCAACAGTTCAAGTAAACACCACTACTAGTAAACCACGAGAGAGCCGTGAAAAGGTTAAGGAGGCAGAACGGCACAAAAGCAAGAAGAAACCCAAACGGAAACATAAAAGGAGGAGTGGGAGCAAGACGGGGTCTCACCTCCATAAAGACAAGTCAAAGAGATCGAAACGAAAGCACCAAAAGTTAAAAGACACTTTTCATTGGCAACCACCACTGGAGTTTGGAGAAGAGGAGGAGGAAGAAGGCTCTCAGAAAGAAAGGAGTTCAGCGAAAAAACATATTCTAGGGAGTGATGACTCTGTTAGAGGTGTTAACAGACAGCAAGATGGTAATAATATAATCACAGGTAATTTTTCATCCAAGAAAGATGGTTCCAAACCTGTAGCGCCTCACAGAACAGAAGATACTAGAAAAATTACCAAAGAACCGAACAAACAAGAAGTTATGAAGTCAAAACAAACTGAACATCATATTTCACCTAAGAATGGTGGGGATGATACTCCCATATCTAATGTCCCTCATCAAGTGTCTGATTCACTTGATGATATGGAGATATGTACCCCAGACCATGACACGGAGAACATCCCAGCACCTGCAGTTACTTTGCTCCTGCCAGATCGTAAACCAGAGATGATCCTTCAATCCGCCACCACCACTGTGGGCAAGACGACAAATGATGGTGCAAATTTCCCCCATTCTCATATCAAAGAACAATATCCTACAACCTCTGCTGCCGTCCAGATGGTAGCTTGCAGTCTGCAAGACAAAATGGCTTCAAACAAAACTAGTGAAGATGTGATCGATAAATGGAAGCCTCTTAAAGGAACGGCGCCTCTGCAGTCAGTTAGCTGGCTAGCTGCGTCTGTGAGGGCCATTAGAACTTCAGAGCAACAGAGCACATCAAAGCCACACGGTGTTAGGATGGAGATCAAGAGTAAGAGCCGGGTCCGACCTGGATCCTTGTTTGATGAAGTTCGCAAGACAGCCAGACTGAATCAGAGGCCCAGGAACCAAGACAGCTCTAGCGAGGAGAATTCTCCCTCTGGGTCTGAGAACAGGAGTGTGTCCCTTAGCCGTTCCGCAAGAGAGTGTTCCTCCAGACACCGATCCCATTCCAGAAGCCGATCCCAGTCCTACAGCAGGTCAAGGAGTAGGTCCCACAGCTCCAGCTGTTCATCCAGGTTAGAAACACAGCCTATTGTTTTGTGATGATTGATTCCACCCTTTGTTTTTTAGTTTGACTTGAACATGCTTTGTTGAAAACTGCTCCATACGTCTTTGTAAGCAACGTTGTGCTGTATTAGGAGCCGTAGCAGGAGTCGAACGAGACGGGGGCGGCGGCGACACCGCAGTAGACGGTCACGTTCTGGTAGAAACACCTACAAGAGCCGCAGGTACGATAAAATCAGAAAAACTTCTAAGATTGACAGAGTTTAAAGAAGCAAATTTTCTGAATTTGTATTTTGTTAACAATGTGCGTGGTAATCAATTTCACAAAGGAACAATTATGTTTGTCTGAAATGATAAGTTCTGTTAATTATTTCCCCAACAGTCGGACATACAGTCAAAGCTACTCCAGAAGCCGTTCCTATGATCGACATAGAAAATCCCGGTATAGTAACCACTAATATTTGGCTTCTCATAAAGATATACAGATGGTTTGTACTTGATGTTTGTTATTTTTACTTTAGTGGATTTGGATCAGTTCTCTGCTAAAAGAGAAAACAAAAAGACATTGTAAAGGGGAATCCAGTATTGCTGTGACGGCAACTAAGCCTTTTCTTCTCTTCTAACTAGCAGCATTGCCTTGTTTCTCCTCTAACAATCTTGTAATGCAGGTCCTACTCAGACAGTTACTCCAGTCGCAGTCCCAGCCGGAGTGTGAGCCGAAGACAAGGGCGCAGGCGGAGTGAAAGTTACAGGAGCTCAGACCGCCGTTCCAGGTAAGATGCACAGATCGCCGTCCATGTTCTGAGTGTGCCTTTTCCCTTTGATTTCACTGTAGTGGTCAGATCATGGTCGTCTTTACACCCTACTTTTCTCTTTTCCAGATCGAAACGCTCTTCCAGTGGCAGTTCCAGTGGAAGTTATAGTCAGAGCAGTAGATACAGTTAAGCTGTTGAATGGGGGTTTACCACAGCTCTTGATTTGTGTAGCTTTTCAGTCTTTCATGTCTAAATGGGCATCAAAGAGTTCTATTTATGCAAATGTTCAGGAGTTCTGAGAATATTGAGGAAAGTAATAAGCTTTATTAATTTTTATGCCTGGATATATTTTGGTTTCAAAAAGTTATATGGATTTCAATTGTAGTTTTAATTTTATGCCGTTAAATAATTGACCGAGATGTTGTTATACTTTTGTTTAAAGGTTCAATGGGGATTGAATCTTAATGAGTTGATAGGTCAAATATGTTATGAATGTAATCTCATATGTTTAGTATACATGTAGAGGATTTTATTTTAAGGGAAAAAATTGATTTTACATGCAGTCTTTTGTTTATTTGTTCTGCTTGCTTGCTGCTATTGCGTTTCCTGAATGTAACATATTTAGTGGATGTCTGTACTTGGCTGTCATTAATAATTATTATTAAGTTAAAAACATTAAATAAATACCTTGGCATTTTCACTGGGTAGAAGATGTTTATTGTGTGGTTATTCAGTGCATTGTGAAATGAATTAGCATATCCTCTGGCTCCACCCATTAAGACTGTCTCAAAGCACAGAATGGGAATCTAAAATTTCAGCATTCTCTTATGGCGCCATCTAACTTTATCCCCTAATATTACAGGCACAGAAACTTTCAATACACCTGTAAACCAACACACATTAATCTTTTTCAAATAATTTATGGAAGACATACTGGTAACTCTCAAAAACATAGACAGGCCTACATGTAAACAAATTTGTCATATCACATATGTATATTTCTTCAGAGATCCATAAATTGTACATTTTAATTTCTCCCTAAAATACACCATGGAATCAAGGTTGCTGCCTTGTGTTGGTAATGCAGATATTTTTGCTTCACCAACACAAGGGAACGATCTTGTTTTCATGGAACAATGTATATGGCTGAGATTCCTCTGGCCCATTGCTTCTGTTTATCCGTATGATATTTTTATTTAGCATAGTTGTAATGCCTACGGCAGCAATCTAGCAAATGATGGAGTGAAGAACATACCGGCAGAGCCCTGGCTATTCCTATCAATCTTAGACCGGCTTCTTCTCAAGTTCTCTTTATGGCCTACAGACAACATGGCAAATAAGTATATCCCCATATTGTCATCAATAAAAGTGCATTTATGCAACATATTAAGTAAGACTAAGACATGTACAATACGCCAATTCCCAACGTTCTCTTCCCAAAGACGTGCCTATGCCCAGTAAGAAAGCCTTTACAATGTGCTGAAGGAGCGTGCAAACACCTCTGGCAGTAAGGCATATTTTTAAAGGAACTGTACAGCTGGAATACACGTTGATGTTTCGCGCTTATTGTCCAACGGATAGCTTTTACCAGTTAAAATGAATGCAAGCAGCACATTCAAATCGTCAGTCTAAACATACAGTACCATGTCCCTTTAAAACGTCTGACAAAAAACCCATATGATCCTCCAGCTCCAATCACCAATTCCTTCTGCAAAAGCAGCCTCTGCATTTTTGCCTGTCTGTATGCTACTGTAGAAACGGAGTAAGAAAAAGGCAAGGATAACGAAAAACTGAAGATATGTGAACATTTAACCAACATTTTCATGGCGAACGGGAGGCAATTGCAAAGGGAGTTTTATTGGGACTCCTTTGAGCCTCGAAACATTGGATCAAAATGGTAGGCAACAGTACAGCGCTTCATTTTTGTTTATTTTTTTGTCCCTTCATCTCTTGCAAATTTGAGCTTCTTAGCAGGCCGATGAAACTTGCCATAGTTTAACCCCCCAAATGTTAATAGCTGCCTGGTATAATAACAATTTGTCATGTTGGCTAATGCCTAGTAAATACTGGCTTAATGGTGAAGTTCGCAACAGCTCAAGTTTTAAATTAAAGCTGGCATTAAGCATGCAATTGCTACAATAGCTACATTGTTGCAGAGAAAGAGTTAAATTATTTCATATCAGGGTTCCTCAGCAAGGATCAGGTCGTGACTGGTGCATATTTGTGGACAGGATGAGCTAGAAAAACGAAAATGCCCGCTTGCGAAAAGTCAAACTACCAATGTGATAGGGTTGTGATAAGTTGTTCCATCTTTTAAAAGAACTAACTGATTTGCAATAGTAGAAGTCACGTGTAGGCTGTTCAGGTGTCTTGTCTGAATTTTAGTTGCTTGACTTTTGCGAAATCTGACCATGTCGCATTATTTATCGACATCCAAGTTATACATTGATTAATGCAAGAATTAGTTGGATCATTACAATAATTTCATGTTTGAGTGTTATTACTTTCTGTTAATCAGCTCTGTTTGTCCATAATAACATGTATTTTCCAGTTTGCTCTTTATATAAACACTTTTAGTATTTTTTATATGTGCAAGTGGTTTGCAGTGTTTCCAAAAAAAAAAAAAAAAAAAAAAAAAGAGAATTGCGGTGGGCTGTGTATAGAGAGAAATAAAAACGTTGTAGATATAGATGGTGGACCCTAGGGTCGTTGGGATGCCTCATTAGGAAAGCATGTGGTGCTGGATGCAGTTTAGGAGTAATCCCATGGCGCGTTCACATCTGGAGGCTTGGGTTAATATCTGGGTCAGGTCATTGGGGTTAGCCCTGGTGTCAGTTGTGTGGCTTCTGGTGTGAGAAGATAGATGCTTGCTATTTATTTTTTTCATTCATTATTTTATAAATTTTTGCTTCGTGGTAGGGTTAGCTGCATAGCAGGAACTGTTTCTGGTTCATTCCAGTGACAATTGGAATTATGGTATATATAATAGTATATAACTATACATGACCTGAGAGAACCAGTTTCTTCCTATTGCTATTATCCATGTATTTATAAAACAGAATAACTAAATAATGCAGCGTAACAATTATGTTGCATATACCATGTCATTTTTCCCCCACTTCACTTTTAGTGTTTGTGTGGTGTGTCTACATTTGAGTAAATGCAGATGTAATAGTGAGATTTACTTGTACATGTGCACTGTTAAGCTTTCAATATACACTACTATTTTCCTTTAAGACGCTTACATTTTTGCCTCTGGTCTAGATATCTGTTTCTGAAGCAGGACAGTGGTCAGGCCTTGTGTAGTGCTCGTTGTAGGGCTTTCTTTTGCTCTTTCATCCTTACAGGGCACTGGGAGTTTTACATAACTGTCTATTCAGGGCATTCCTGCCCACCCTTGACTTTGAGGCTTCACTGTCCCTTTGTGCTAAGCTAGGAACTGGATTCAGTGCAGCCATTCCTTATTGGCAGAATAGACTCTTCCAAGGAGAATCCCTTAGTAGGAGGTAATTCTCCTTGGTTAGTAAGACCATCAGTGCTTTTGAGGGTTATGGGTTTAAACAATAAAATATGTTTGTGTATTTACAGGCTACTGGCATGGTCCCACTTTGCATCATTGTGGTGACTCTATTTGGGTACAAATATAAAGTGAGGACAATGCTTGACATTAGCCTTTTCTAAGGGATATTGTACACAAACCAACTAACAACAAGTCTAAGTTTTGATGTACAGTATTATAAAACATTTATTTGTAATGCACTGTAATTATACATTCGTAATACATTAAAATACACATTTGATTGCATTTTGGAGTAAGAGAATAGAGGATATTTTAAACAATTCTGTATTCTGAAACATCAAGTCAAGCACAGACAAATTATTTAATATAAATGTACTCCTTTTTTTCAGAATTCTGTGTTGCCTTTGCTCCAAAGTTTAAATGAAAACTCTCTAAAAGCAAAATAATTAATTAATTAGGCCGATCATCTAAATAGAATCCTCAATTTTATCATTGAATTGCTTTCTTGCATGTCAGTTTACTGCAGCACAATTATTTTATTGGTAAACCAATCTGGAGTATCTGGGATCTTTTGTTGTATCCTTGTATAAATGGATAATTATCAACAAATATCTGTGATCTAGGCTACGCTTTGTAAAAAAGCCAAGTCTCTTTGTATATCTTTGTCTGAAGGTTCCTTGGCTACCCATCTTGTCTGTCACACAGCATAATGGATATCTGTATTTTTTATATATACAGCAGCTTTAGTTTTATTGTACAATTGATGGAGGCTGACTGAGGGTTTTTGTGTTTTAAGATTTTTGCTCAGCAGTATTTTCAAAATGTTTGAAGGATGCGCATTAAAGACTCAAACCTTTACGTCATTGTTTTTATTATAGATGGATTTAAATGTACCTTTGTGTCATATTGTACAGCTCGGTTGTGTGTGTGCGCGTGTGAGAAAGAGGAAAGGAGATCCCAGCTTGTTTGGACCGCCTGTCTAAGTATTTCTTCTTCAAGTTCGTTGACCCTAGGCTTCACGGTCAGACTAGCTACATTCAATGCCTCTTAGCCAGCACCTCATACTTTTCAACCCACCATTTTCAGTCATTTTGTTCCAGTTGATGCCTGATGTCTTCTTTCAGTTTTCTTTCAAATCCTGCTGCTCTCATATGGTCAGATTCTGATGAATATCTCTGAGATTATGCATCTCCTGTGTTTTGGTAGAGTCACGTCCCCATCCTGTTAAGTGTTGTTTGCACATCTCAATTTCATGCTCTGGTGAACACATATCAATTGTAGATTGGTGCTTCACCTGTGGTCAAATTTACATATAGATGCAAGTTTGCTAAGATTTTATGCTGATAGTTTATTCGTCTTCATGTGGGTTTGCTACCACATCCAAATTGGACCAGATAGATTATCTCTTCGCTTTTACCGAAAAGTTTGAATACATAATCATTTCATCATAATGTAGTTTAATTTGTAGATGGGGATTGATTTTAGTCAATTATTGATTCCTTTTAAATACATCGAATTCTAATGTAAATAATGGGTTTTTTTTAACCAAATACTTTAAATCCCTGTTTTAGGATGCTGTTTAATTATTTAGAGAATGAAAAATGTGTTTATTTTTAAAGTTTACTTTTTTGAATCTCACTTTACGTTGATGCTGTCAGCATTATTTTTCAGCATGGGCTTTTACAAACACACACACACACACACACACACACACACACACACACACACACACACACACACACACACACACACACAAACACACACTGAATAAGATACTACATTGCGACATATGATTGTATCCATTATTGTCATCTTTACTGTGCTACACCATCACCACCCTAGTCAGTGTGTGACTTCATTGCTGAGTTGACAGCCACCCATGGCTCTCCCTCTCCTTCCAGTCATTCAACATTGATTTTTATGGAAAGTTTTTGTCATGGGGCCCTGCTTCTTGTTTGCTGACTTGTTTCATAATGGGGTAATACTTCTCATTCAAACACCCATTCACCTTCTAAGTGAAAGTTTGCTTATCCTCAAATCTATCCTGTGTGTTTGTGTGTGTGTGTGTGTGTGTGTGTGTGTGTGTGTGTGTGTGTGTGTGTGTGTGTGTGTGTGTGTGTGTGTGTGTGTGTGTGTGTGTGTGTGAGTG
>JAVQJS010133601.1:0-20057 GCA_036024795.1 Galaxias rostratus | reverse complement strand
TTGTGATAGAGAGTGATATTCTCTCACTCTTGCGCGCGCGCGCACACAGACACACACACACACTCACTCTCTCACACACACACACACACACACACACACACACACACACACACACACACACACACACACACACACACACACACACACACACTCAGACCAACTAAAGGGCTTAATAAATGTATCAGCAGAGGAGGGGCAGGTAATAAACCGATCGAAAGGGCGTAGCATCTTATTTAACTGGGCTGTCGAGTTTTATGTTTTGTTCAGAACACTCTGGGTTTCATTTAGGGAGATTTATGAACGTGTCACAGGAGAGTTGGCGGGGCGGAGGAGAGTTTCTCCCCCTAATGGGCCAAGTGACCCTGGTGTCCTCAAGGTCAGGGTGATCTGGGGAAATTAATGACCGCCAGAGAGGTTCTGCTATCTACCTTATCACAACTTATGAGCTGTCATTAAACTAAGAGCCATCCAAAGGAGACGTGTTCCCTCAAGGTAGCAGGGCTACCTGCCACGCCAGGGCCTCTCCGCTATCCCCATTATGTTGTACCTTCTCAAGGTTGTCCCAGGACAGCATCACAAGCTTTATCGATGAGTGGGACGTAAGTGTGTGTGTGTGTGTGTGCGCGCATGCGTGTGTGTGTGTGCATGAGTGCGTGCATGTGTGTGCGCGTGTGTGCTCCCAAAATGCTGCATTACCCCATACCACAAGGCTTTGGTTGGATACAATGACTTGGCTATAGGCAAAGCAATAAGACTTAATGGGCTGAGTGGCTTGGCATTCCCAGTCAAACGTAAACACCTCGCGGAGAAGAGCCAGGCATTCTCCCTGCCAGAATTGGTAAACACTTGTCTTAGGTCATTGGCCTTACACCTATACGCTTAGCTTTCTCCTGTGCTGGCAAACCACAGGCTGCCTTATATGGCCATGAAAAGGCGCTGAGTGCCCACAGAGTTTGGTAGTGAACCTGGGAATGCTAGAGTGATGTATGGCCATGTTATTCCAAGTAGGGTGAGTGGAAACAGCTCATTATTGAGTTCTGCTGAGTGTCCAGGATGACTAATATGCCTGTCTGATTATACATACTGTTCACCTCAGGCTCTTTGGGGGCAACAGGAATCCATGTGAATACACACCTTTTGGACCTGGGGATTGTTTGTGAGGAGCACAGGAGGAAACTTTTTGCTTCAACCCCTGAGTCGTCTCTTGTTGTCAATTCGAAAGCCACCACAATGTTCCTCAACGAGAGTGAAAACACACCAAAATCTGAAATTCATGTACGTTCTGGACATTGAAAACTATTTTTTGGAGCCGACCCGATGTCTGTGGCTTGTTTCTCAGGCGGAACTGAGAATAGATCAATTAGTTCCATGCTGCATTCCATCATTGTTTAAGGAACGAGCAGCCCCAAAGGAAGTGTCCATTGATAAATCACCATGTAGACTATATCGTCACTGATACATCAGGCAACTTCTGTCACGTTACTCTGAGCAGAATAAAGACTCTGCAAAATGTGTGTCTGCGTGCTGAGGAGGTGGGTGGGACACATTTGAATGTTTGTTTACTTGACTACTTTAAGGACAGTATCTTAAATTGGTGAAGTGCATGTTCACTTGCTTTGTCAGTGGTCTGAGTGTATCACTCACACAGCCTCTGAGTGCCACTGTACATGTCCTGACTTCCTTTGTGCCTCCTCCCCTGTTGTGTATCTGTGTCCATCACGATACGTGAGACACGAAGAATGGAATCTTGATGAACTCAGCTAGCGTTGCCTGTGTGACTCCCACCCTGCTCAACCCACCCCCTCCCCCTCCCCCAACCCTCTCTCTCTTTCTCCATCTACTGCTGTGCAAATGGATGAATCTTGTAGCTCCTAGTCTAGGGGGAGGGTAGAGTGGTGCACGCACGTAAGAGAGGAACTGAAATATGCACGTGTGTGTGTGTGTGTGTAGGTGGGCTGTAGACTCATGCTTTTGTGTGTTTGTGTGATTGTGTGTGTGTGTGTGGGCGCGCGTGTGTTTGCGTGCCTATGTGTGTGTGTGATGGATGGAAATAGAAATTGAAGGGGGGAGAACAAAGAGAAGGGAAGAGGGAACGAGAGAGTGAGCAGCACATGTGCACATTTTTTAGAGTGATGCTAAAATTCACGTATTTCACATGTGCAGCAATACACAGCAGTGCCACATATAGAAAAAGACAGATCGAAATTGATATGAAAAAAGAGCCTTGCACCAGCATGTGTACATGTTTGCCCGCTCTGGCCAAAAGCTTCGTTGGGAGTCCTAAAAATAGACGGAAGCTGGTTAATAAAACATGGACCTGCTGTGCATCCTTGCTCCTCCAGCGTGCCTGCAGGAGGGAGAGTGTGGGCGGTCTCCATGGTCCTCTCATCTCCAAAGCACGGGGTCATCATACTCTGGTCACTAGTTTCAGACAGGGCTAGTAGTGTAGTAAACCTGACCTGGTTTGAATTATTCATAGGTTTTATGTCATACGTGTCTTTTTCTTTCAATCTTGTTCTCTCTCTTTCGGTCTGTCTGTCCCACTCCCTATCCGGTACTCCCATTCTCTTTGTTTCTGTCTCTCTGTGACTCGCCTCTCTTTTTTTTTTTACCTCTCCTCCATTCTGTCGGCTGAGCTGCAACATCAGCGACAGCGATCTAATCGGTTGCCATGACAATGCCATGACAACAGTGATGGAATTTGTTGCCTCTTGGGTTTCCATGAATGAAGGGAGTTTTGGCTGGAGAAAAGGCGCATCGACTGGTGGTCGAAAAGCATGGATGCCCGCCAGACTGAGCTCTTAAAGAATAAACAATCCCGGTCACCTGACCACATTCCCACCACAAACCCCTGAATGGTCGGGGAGCAGCCGAGTAGCACCGGCAGGTCAGGGTGGGCGGGTACCTCATATGATATCATGTCCGTCAAGACCGCCCCGGGCCCAGCTGCCACCAGCTGTTGGACATTAAGCAAAGTGCAGGCGGATTTGGCAGAGCCAGTTATGGGATAACGCAATAACATTACTGTTTTAGGGCGGCTTGAGCTGTTTATTTCCTAATGCACCGCGGTTTTACCGTGGGCCGCCAGCTCGCGCCGAGACGCCACTGTGCGTTTCTAAGCTGATTACCTCGCTTGTGCTACGTTTTATGGGCCATTCCAATTGGCCTTTGCCCCCCCCCCCCCAGTTAATTTTTACCACGCCCCATACACAATTGTCCACCTATGAAAAACCAATTGTAACATTATGTGATTGGTGGAAGATATAAGAGCTGAATCTCTTTCTGGCACATGGTTTTCCTGCTGACATCGCTCAGCTATTAGTCTTAGGTAAAGGACCTTGTAGCCATGTTAAATGACACTAGTGCCACCATGTTAATGTATGGTGGTGTATGTACAGGGACCACACAAGAGCTCTCCCTTTGATGGCTACATGAGACACCAGGCTGCTGGGAACGGACTTACTTTAAGAGGTACACATGCGTGGTTACTCTGGAGGAATGTTCTTCACACAACATCTCTGTGTGGTTGTGTGTGTGTGTGTGTGTGTGCGTGCATGACCCTTTGTGTGTGTTGGTGTGGGGGGCAGAACAGAAACTTACCACAGTAATTAGACTGGACACATTCTGAAAAGGGACATCAAAAAATCGACACTTTGACCTTGTTCACCTGTACCTCCTCACACACATGGGACACCCCCTCATCCCTGCTTGTCACCATACAAAAACACTCACACACATTTGTAAACACACCTCGACAACCTTCACAAATGTCACATTCTTTCTAATTGCATCTTTTATCTTTTGTCTGACATCCATATCTTCACATACTGCACATTGTACTAATGCTATGTATATTTGTATCTGTTGTATTCCTTTTTGTTTCTCTGTTTGTAGTTGACAGAGACCCATTGTTGTTTTTCTACCTCCCATTGGCTGCAGAGGCCTACACTGTAGAGATATTATTACCTTTCAAAGGCTCCCCTGCAGTACCCCTCTTTACATCATCCTGTCCCTCCACATCCTTCCCTTGGCTGGATTCTTCCTTATCTTTCTTTCATCCTTCCTTCCTTTCACATATTTTGCTCTCCTATATTGGGGAAGACGTCTCAGATAACAAACAGAAAGAGCCGGAATAACCACGACCCACTTTGTCTATGTATAGACGCACGCCAACGATACAAGACACACATCCAAGCGCACGTGAACACACGTTACCACCATGCGTGACACTGAAGTAGCAGGAGGTCAGAAAGGACACGCGTGTTTGCATGCCATGCATGGGTCATGGTAGATAGAGGACAGCGGAACACTACACTACAGGATGACAGTCTGATCTAATCCCCAGTGGGCATGGGAGTGGGAGCGGGGCAAGCGTGTACGTCGGAAAACAGGGGTTTCTGAGCGTTCGTGTGTGTGTGTGTGTGTGTGTGTGTGTGTGTGTGTGTGTGTGTGTGTGCAGACAAAGCCCAATCTGTGTGCGGTGCCGTGGGGCCCCGCAGAGGGCCAGGGGCCACTCTGTCCTTGTGCGGCCAGGGTAGAGGGGCTGGGGTGGGCTATCTGGGTCAGGGTCTCGCAGTGAGTGGCAGTGCTGGACCGGCTGACCCCGTTGCTCCGGCGTTATCCTTATTTTCCCAGTCACTCCGCGGGGGCGCTGAGGGAACATGTATCCGGAAACACAGATGACCCCCGTCCCATCCCCCTCTTGCGAGTGTGCGTCCGCAAGCACGTTTGTGCACATGCATGTCAAGGGAAGAAAAAAAACACAGACACTCACTTGCAGGGAAGAGGAAGCACGGTTGCGACAATGCCGCAGTGAGAGGTCAGAGGTTACCATTACAAATGGCCCAGTCTCACGGTCGGCCTATCAGCAGCCTTGCTAATCACCCAGTCCACAGTGTGACCCTGAAACACTCTCTCCTCCCATGGAGCCATAGATCTCCTTGGCTGTAATGTGCAACAATATCGACCGCTTTTCTCCCCCGCTCAGCATTTGGCCCGCTAATCTCTGAATCATGGCCGACAAAAGACTGCCAAAGCGATCAGTTAAAAACGCGCTAACCCCACCGCAGTAATAGCAGATTCTCCAGGTCCCCAAGAGTCGTAGCCATGAACCCACTGCCTCTCCCCCTGAACAGACCTTCTCCTCTCCCCTCCCACCACCCCCAGACCCTGAACCCCTGCCAGCGGCTGCTGGAGGAATCTGACCATGCGTATATTACATTAACATTCTCCAGATGTTCCCAGGCTAGATATCTGACACCTCTAGCAGCACCGCTGTCTCAGAGACCCAGGCTGGAGACTTACATTCATTCAGGCGAAAGGAAGGCGGGAGCTCAGTGGAACAGCAGGGAAAATGTGGAGGGATGTACTGTGTATTCTCAGAAAACAAAGAGGGCGCTTGAGAGGGAGAACAAACGAGGCAGAGGGAATATTAAATCAGATCGGGAAGAGAGAGAGAGGTGGGAGACAGACAGAGAAAGAGGGAACGGGAGTGTGGGGGTCAAACACCAGTGAACACGGAAAAGAAACAAATGGCTGTCTGCAGTTCAAGTTCTCACACAGAACGTGGAATGAAATAGAATGTGGGAGCGTGGAGAGAGGGAAGAAACGGCGCACCCGCTTGTGAACAAGGACTGTGCGGGGAGTGCAGAAGAAGAGGATGAAATGAAGGAAGACGAGGAGGGAAATGAAGAGTGAGGGTTCAGTAATAAGTGCTCGGCCCCACTGTTTGGTCTTGTCTGTAGCTGGCCACAGGATGTAGTCGGCCCCCTGGGTCCTGAGAACGGAACGTGATCCCTTTAAAAAGACCTCGCAGAGTCACCCTCCCAACCCAGCTCCAAGGAACCCCTTACCGCTCCACCCAGGGCCTGCAGGCCTACTTAGGAGCTGGTCCGATACCTAACACCCCGCCGTGCCCCTCCACAGTCAGGCTTCAAAGGCCCCATACTGGGTCCCCTGAGGCAGGGTCAGGACACTACACTGTCAGCCAAGTCTCAGCCTCATACACACACGCGCACGCGCACGCACACACACACACACACACACCCACACTCACACACACACACACACACACACACACACACACACACACACACACACACACACAGACAGAACAACTTGAGGAGCTATGTCTGGTAAATACGGTGGGCAGTAGAACGTAATCTCCGGCAAGTGCTGACATGACAGGCCCAGTCAGGTCACACCTCCTGTCCAGTGTTAGGTAAACGCCAGAACGGGACGGTGCTTAAGCCATGCCGTAAGGCAGTCCACCTATAGAGGAATAAAATCCGCTCCCCAGCTACCAAAAGAAGAGCTACACATGTGAGTCCAGGTGATAGAGAAAAGATGTTTTATTTCTGAATATTTGAAACCAGAAAACATTTAGGATTGTAGATTCAAAATTGCAGAGGGTCGATGTCATGAAGAAGAGCCCAATGATCAAAACAACCAAAGGCCCAATCTCCACTGCTTCTATCATCTGTCCTCCCCAACTTCAGCCTTATTAGAGACATCCACCTCTCTCTGTGTTGCCTGGAGCAGTGAGCAACAACAGGTGCAGAAAAGCACCAGCAGGTTACTCAGCAGATTCAAGTGTTTCAAGTGACAACATAAAGAGCTCCTGAAATACGCGAGGCTTTGTCTTCTCAATTTCTAAATTTAATAGAGTGAGCATGGCAAGTCGAAAGAAAGCCAACGGAGAAACCATGGAAGACAGAGGAGGTGACATCTTCATCACAGTGAACGAACTCGAAAGAGGGAATGCTTCGGGACCACCTCTGAACCCTGATCTCTCCATGCTGCACCCTTCCCCAACGTGGATCCCTGGCCTCCTCTTGTCGTTCTTCCACCATCAAGCCGGTTTCGAGTGAACTCTGGCATCACACTTTCAAAGTTGTTCGCATCCAAGAGAAAAGGACATAATAAAGTAATTGGGTCTTCTTTTGCCCTGGCTGTGTGTGAAAACACGGCGGTTCTCCATTGGCCACAATGGTCCAGGAACAAAGAAGGGATTATGGAGGAGGTGTGTGTGATGCCTCTCCACCGGCTGAAGTTCCACACACTCCATTCTGTGTGAATGCAGGTGACTCAGGGAGCCTGAGCTGATCCCAGAATTCCTCATTATCCACCCGGCAGGGGGGCGGGGGTCCGCCTCGTTCTGTCTCCGAGTGCCGCTCGGCCCTGGCGCGGCAGGCCCCAGTGGAGCCCAGCGCCGGGCCACCGGGGCCAGGCCAGCTCTGCTCATTATACCTAACTCATCCTTGGCATGGCTGCAAACCAAGTGCCACTTAGTGGCCACAGGAGGGGTGGAGGCTGGGCCATTGATGAGATGGCAGAGCACACAGCAGAGTGGTAATGGGAAAAAGCTTTGCATCAAAAGACACATAAGCACCGAGGCATACACAGGTTGAACACTACTCGCTCTGTGTCCAGGGTTTGTCGTGCCTGCAAGGAGGGAAGGGTGAACCATAGGGCTGTGGTCACTCTTAGAGACAGAGCAGTAAATAGTTACCACCTTTAGAGGAAAACAGATGGCTGTTTCACACATCATAATCACCGTGCCTTAGAGGGCCTCTCTCCTCCATCTATAACATATTGTGATATTTGGACTGCTTTATGATAGCAGCCCTGTGCTTTGTCAACACAGACGAAAAGTGTCATAAAAATAGATGCAGTGCCTTTGTGTCGCAAATACAGTGGGGATGCTGAACACCTATGAATGGCAGCAGTGATACAACCCTATCAGGTTTCTATGAGGGAGGAAATTTTTTAGGAGCACAGGTTTTTTTTCTTCTTTTGTCAGTGCATTACATTTGTACTCAATAGGGAAAATTTCCCCATCGTGTCACTTATCTGGTTAGGACACATTACACAAAACAAATAATTACTATTATTATCATTATTATTATTAGTTGTATTATGAATGTGAATGATTTACATCGACATATTTCATATTGAAGAAAAACCTTTGTACCCATGTAATGCCATTTTATTATCGCTTTAGAAAATGTTTGTACCATTTTTTTTCTTTCTATTAAGGGTTTCTTTTTTTGCTGTGATGCCACTTGCGACAGAAATTGGGTGGAACAGCAATAGCTCACTTAAACGCTACAAGCTTGATTGTAAGATTTTCACAGATGATTCACATATTTATCAATCTTTAGAACTGACAATTTAACTGGATAATGACAGAGCCAAATCTAACTTTTCTCAACAATATATCAAATTCGGTCATTATGTGAACATTTCATATTCGTCATTTGTAGATGTTATGAGCCCCTAAGGCAGTATCATGGCTTTCCGCCAGAGGGCCTGTACCCTTCCTCCTGGCTCTCTCCCCTCATAATCCAGGGTCACGGTGTGGCCTGAGGCCATCGCCACCAGACAGCTGTGGTGCTCCACATCCTAGTCACAATTAACCTGGGATCCCAGGGCCCACGCCCGCCCCAACCAGTCTCAGGGCATCTCAAACGCTCCTCAGGTAAACATCACTGTAAGCTAAGAAGCAAAAATTAGACATTGTTTTGAATGGCAAGGTAGTTGCTATGGTGACGGTTGCTAATTAACTGCACTCGGCCCCAGGGTAACAAAGGGCTTAAGGGCACTCAGAACGCTTCCTCCCGTGATGAGCTCCCTGCATGGAACGTTACGGCGTCCCTCGAGGTCTCTCCACTCCCCAACAAAATACCTGCATCTCTTTCCACCCTCTATTCTCTCGCAGATTCCATGAGAGTTTCCTCCGCGTCGTTTGTCTCTGTTTGCTGTGATAAACCCTATGGACCAAGTTGACAAGTCCATGCGAGAACCCGATCCCAACAGTTGGCAGAGCCCCTTCTTAAAAGACAAATCACTGCCGCATCGTTTCAGACAAATCAATGCCCTCCATCAGCATGAGGACCACTCCATGGGTTTCTCATCATCTCTGGTGGCATTTTCAAGTGATGCCTTGTCAGCAACAAGCGCCCCACTAATGGAAATCAGAGGCCCGCCGTGAGGAAACACGACGCTTTCACATCGTCAACAAAGCACCTCTGTGTTTCGAGGTTGGAAATGCGATGGAGACATGTCAAAGATAACCCTGCTATAGAGACTAAAGGACTTTTGGTGACACCCAGATTCTTTCCTTGACTGTGCGTCTTCGGGGAACAATTCAAAAGGTATCCTACAGATGGCAGGGCATGGGGTAAGAAGGAGGAGGAGGAGAAGGAGGAAGGTGTGAGATTCCAGAGGAAAATGGGGAGGCCTGCATGTGAGAAAAAGATGCCTGCATGTGAGATTCCTCTCGGCTGTCCAGTCAGACAGGGAGTCTCCTAGGGAACAATATTAGCAGAGAGTGACTTTCTAACAACATACCTCACTGGCTATAAGTAATGCCAATCAGAGAGCTAGTTCTAAAATATCTGTTCCTACCAACATACAGTTGCTTTTAAGGGGTATCCAACATTGTCTAGTTCAGGAATTCATCAGAATGTTTTCCTTTTTTTTAAATCAAAAACATTTGGATTACAACTTCTCTGGAAAAACAAAAAAGCCTTCTTTTTTATACACAAACTACCCTCCCTTTGAAAAGGACGGTGGCTTTATGGATGAAGAGAAAATGGGAGGAGTAGAGGTTCACAGTTCACATCACAATGGGTTTGGCACTAGGACCCAGAAAAGTCTGCAAGGTTGAGCAGCAAACTGGGCCCTGCCCCCAGAACAGAGAAAACCACACACAGAGAGTGGTTCCAATCTGCTATGCTCCCAGCCCGCCCGCCCGCCCGCCCGCCCGCCAGCCAGCCAACCTCCTGGTCCCGCCAAACTTCTTTCTCTTGAACAGAAATGGGGTCTCGGCTACATTCCCCCTTCTACTTTCCCAAAAAACAACAAGCATCTATTTTTTACAAAGCCCAACCATGGCACTCAACTTAGTCTCTGATGACTCAATATTGCAAAGCAAATTTAAAAAAAAAAAAAGACAATTAATTTGTAATATTTTAAGAAATTAAAACAAAGTGGAATGAAAAATGGAATTCAGTGAATTGCATCGATTAAGACTGTAGCCCAGCAGTATCAGCGTTCTAAAAAAAGAGACAAAAATAAATTGGCATGTCGAGTTAACCCCTTACATTCAGCACTCACGCAGACAAGCACAAAAGCACAGATGCACACACCTGTGGAGGTTGGCTGTCACTCGACTTGTGACAGACAGCTCTGCTGACTCAGTGAGACAGTGAATGGGCCAGGGACAACCGAGGGACCTGCCACTGCACACTGGGAGAAATATGCAATTGGACACCAAGCACATCTGGCACAGCTGACCTGCACTCAATGCCTGGGCTCTCCAGAGGGTCACGGTACACTCCATAGCGCCGCACACCACAACAAAAACCCCTCCGACAGGAGCATCACCACTCGGAATGTGCTTCCCTTTTGCAGCCCATAGAGAACGTATAGCAGCACACACAATGTGATGCCTTGAGTGTGTCTCACCTTGAATCCATGGTTAACATATTCATTTGACCTCATCTTCATCCACTAAAGGGGCCAAACCAACAAAGGCTTGTATTGAAACTCCGTGGTGCAAATTTAAATGAGACTGTAATACAGCTGATAAACATGTGCACATCATATAACATTTTAAAAAGTAACTTTTAGCACGCAATTGAAGTAATTGAAGCTATCACACAAAGCAGAGGTAAATTGAGTCTCGTTTGGCCATCTCCAGAGCACACTGGTGAGTCTTGTACTTTGTGTTAATCATTTAAAACTCGCTAGGCAAACCTATTTGTCATGCTCTAATCCAGAGCAAGGGGAGTGTGAATGAGTTCCTTTGGCACTCCCCAGCCAGGCGGTGTATGTGTGTGTGTGTGTGTGAAGGTTGGGGGTGAGGAGAAGGAGGAGCCAGTGAATCGGGAGGGTCCTGCCCTGAAGAGGCCTTTGTAGCAGCAGCTGAGATCCAGCTACACTGCGAGACTTTGCGAGACTTTGCATTTGGGCTTTGGCAGGAGGGGGTCACATGACAGCTGCAAACGACCGGCCTATGGGGGCTTTGCTGCTTTCACTTGACACTGACCGGCTGCGTGAGAGACAGAGTCCAACATCGCCAAAAGAACATACACCCCCCCCTTTCCATGACATCACCCAGCCAGAAGCAGGAGGAGGAGAGGGGTGTAGGGGAGTGGAGGGAAGGGGAGGGGGGGTGCACAGCTGGTAGCAGCCGCAGTACCATCTGCTCCTAACTAATAGTTCATGCTGCTTTACTTATAGACTCTAACTTCTGAAAGGGGGACTGGGGACAAGGATGCAAGGCCAGGGTGTCTCAAATGTGGATTACTGCCTAAAGATCTCATCCACATTACGTTTCAAAAACAGAAAGGAAAACTATGTGACAAGCAACCACAGCATATTAACAAAACCTCGCTTGAAAAACAGTGTTAAAAGAGCCTGTCCCACAAACACATCCAGCAGTTGTGGCGTACTCACCGTACATCTTTCCCTCGTCGGAGAGGATGATCTTGCGGCGCCCACAGGGAGGGTAGATGGCCAGCGCCTCCTGGAAGCTCTGCTCGATGTCAGGGCTCCACACCCCCTCGGCGTCATTGTCCATGGGCTTGTCTGCCGAGTCGCTCATCCTCTCCATGTCCTCGGCAGGGCTCTCGCTGCCGCTCCAGCTGCTGGGATCAATGGTGGCGGTGGGGCTCTCCAAGCCGAGGCCTGGAGCAGACTAGGAAGAGACCTGGAATTCCCAATAAACAAACACGAGCCACCCGTCACTCTCCGCTGCACAGACATCTGCCTCCAAGACAACAGCAAGCCCAGCCCAGTGGTTCTGTGGCCCGCTGGACAGGGCAATTGTGTTTGTGTGTGTGTGTGTGTGTGTGTGTGTGTGTGTGTGTGTGTGTGTGTGTGTGTGTGTGTGTGTGTGTTCGTGTGTGTGTGTGTGTGTGTGTGTTCGTGTGTGTGTGTGTGTGATTGTGTGTGTGTATGTGTGTGTGTGTGTGTGTGTGTGCGTGTGTGTGTGTGTGTAAGCCAACTCTGCTGTGGAGTTCATTTGCAGACAATGTTACAGTTTGAGCAATGCAGACTTCTAGAGGCTCGGTTTGAATTTGATTGAGTTTTTTAGTTGTAGAGTTGGATGTGACATGCTGAAACTGTACAGGTCAAGTAGAGTTACCTGCAGGCTCCCAGAGCCCACTCTGGGAGGTTCTCGCTCTACAGCGACATGTTCTTTTCTTATTAACCGTCATCGCAGAATGACCAAGGTCAAGAGAAGCCAGCAAATAGAAATATTCCAGGTTTGAAATATAAAATGGCAAATGGCAGAAGAGCTTTAAACCACTCAGTCATTGCACCTGGTATCTATCAATGGCCCTCGGTATAAAAAAGCCTTTCTTGCCAGCTTTAGAGACTGTCTAACAGTCTCTTAAATAAGGCTACTACTGCAGGTCAACTGTCAAAGGTTTATGCTGCAAAAAGAGATGTTGAAAATATCTGCATCCCTTTAAGAACCTAAATGATCGAAATAAATCCTCTGTTTTTGCCATTTAAGAAAACAGTCTGTTTTTCCTTTTCGAAATTCCACGGACGGACAAAAGGCTATTGTGTGATTTCTCCATTTTCCTTCCATTTGTGCTGTGCAAACAACCTGCTTAGAATTATGCTCGCATTAAAAAAAACATTTAAAAGACTAGATTAGAATTACATAATATTTAAATGGAACACAAGAACTAGTGAAAGGAGCCCAACTCAATCAAACCCAATCAAGACCTGTAAACCGACAAACTATTTCTCAACATAATGAGTTTCATCTCAACAGGAAAATCTACTCCAACAGGGGAGTTTATTGGGTGGATGTTCCTGTAGGTCTTCCTTTAGTCTTTTTTTCCCCAAACCTAAGTTCCCAAAACTCCCTCCCTATCCTCCCCACTCCCTCCAGACAACCGCTTCCTCTCCAGGCAAGGTCCTATTCAAGCAGCACAAGCTGTTGCAAAGTGGGACTAGTAGCATATGTTTCTTCTAGAATGTCGGTTTGCGAGGGGGGATGGGAGCAAGCTGTTGAGAGAGAGGGAGTTGGAAGGAGAGGGGTGGGGGGGGGACTCCGGGAAAGTGGAAAGAGCTTTTACTGAATTCCGTTTTTGTATGCCGACTGCTGACAGTGCAGAACTAACTCACAAGCTGATGAGGGAGGGGAAAAACTCCCTATTCCAACCACTAAATGGTCTGGGCTCTCTCTAGCTGTGATCCTGTCCTCCACCCCTTCTGAATAATGAACCATAATAGTAATCACTTCCAGCCAGCTATAGACAAGATGTGATATCCTCATTCTAGGACAATACGTGAGACTGTGATTCTAAAACAAGTTGAGAGACTGTGGTTCTAGAACCAAATATAATACCCCGATTCAAGCTATAAATGTATTCTTTTTACGTAAATTGCATGGCTTTGTATGTATTGAAATGCTAGCAAACTTCACGTCGAAGATGAAATAAAAACAGGATCCATATTCCCTAAAGCACTGACTCCACAATGGCTAATTGCTGCTGGGGACGGATGATTCCCCAAATCTCCTACAGGTTGTTTGCATTGATGCGTCACACCAGGAAATGAATACTCGCACACCAAAGCCTCACAATAAATTATTGAACTCCACCCCACTCCATGCGCTATCCCAGAGCTAAAAAAAACACCTCAGCACAAAGCCACAGCATTTGGCCCACCACTAAAGGTCACATAACTGTCTAATTGAAAACAATGACCAATAAAAACACTTTAACAAAAAATAGATGTCACCTTTGAAAATTATTATAATGAAAGATTAGCAGAATTCTGTGGCGTTAGAAAGTGAACGGTGACAGACCTCTTATTTATCAGCACCATGAAAAGTACAGTCTGTGTTTTTGATGATCACACATGACCGAGGCAGGTCCTTCGTAGCATCTGCTGTGGGATTAATGTGAGGCTGTGAAGCAGGGGTAGCCGCTCCATGCAATGCTATCACCCAGCTTCAAAAGACACAGGCAGCCCAGGGGATCAAGTAGCCCCAATCTCTACCAGCAGAAGAATCTTCCGTGCGCTTAGGAACAGTTCACAATGCCACTTGGAGTTCCAAAACGTGTGGACCTGTGTTCTCTTGCTCCTTGTGTGAGTCATTTGTACAATTTAAATCAACTAAATAGTGTGTTTTTAAATGGTGTCCCGCAACATGGAGGCCACAGGAGTCACCACTACCCAGTATTAATGACTTGACCTAGGCTGTCATCAAGACCCTGGCAATCTATGAACCTGAACATGTGTAAGGGAACATCTTGAAAAATCTATATTCTTCAAACAGCTTTATTATTGAACATGACCATAGTGACGCTGGAGTCACTTGCTCCTCCATAGATCAGGTTGAATAATTTACCTCCCTTGTCTCTATTTTATAAGTTATGCCTAGCAGAAGAGTGCTTCTCGAAAATCTGATCGATTCTTTCTAGGGAAGACCATATTTTTTCTCATGTTGTCTGAGGTAAGACTGGGTAAGCTTAACCCATTTGAAAACACCATTGGCTAATGTCCGAAGCATCGTTCCAATAACCGTCAGCCTTTGGTTTGAGGGTTTCCCTGTTGTCACACGGGTGTGGTGCTTTTAAGGTATCTCATTAACTTTCACCAAGTAAATTATGAAAATTTGTTTTTGTTAAATCAGAATCAGAATTCTCACAACGGAGAAATGCAAAATGCATATAGAAGCAAAATATAGTATAGATCCGTCAACATGAAATAAAATACAGAAACAAATATTGCGAATAGACCTTTTGTTAAAATGTCTATCGTGTTACAAGCAGTAAACTAGACCTTTCCGAGTCTGAAACTCCTAATGAGGGTCCACTAAACTATTTACACACTTGGCTGTGAATTTTTACATCGGCACCCTAAACGGAGAGACAAACAGAGGTGACATGTTTGCAAAAGCATTTCTTTCCTGGCATGGACGATGGCTGTCTCCTTTGCAGTCTCTTCAGGCTTTAAAACGTAGAAACCCCAGATAAGATGCCTCTTAACACAACGAGCCAAGCCAAAGGATGTGCGCTTTTGCTGAGCCATTCAACAAGGTGTCCCTAATATTTAGTCTGTGTCCCACAGTCCTATGTCCAAACATGCAGGGAGCTGAGCGTGCCTCTGCGCTTTAGCCATAACAGGTATGCTATGCTGAACTGGCAGCGGGGCTTGAGAAAAGCAGGAGACGGCTGTTGAGATTAGACCAATATGTCTCCAGATGATGCTGAAGTGGTGTTGTTTGCCCAGGGCCCCAGTGGCAGATGGGAGACTGAGATTAGTCATGCTACAATATACTGTGGCTGCACTTTATTCTCAAAGCAGAAAGAGCACTCTGGACCAATGTAGAACACGGCTGCATTCCACAATGCGCAATCCCACTCGTTCTACATGATAAACCAAGCAGATACGAATTGTCTCTAGAGAAGGTTTGAATCCATCCAGTTCTTCACTGTAAGAGCTAAGAGCATATACTCAGAGTATATTATTACCAATAATACCAATCTAGTCTTTGTTTTGTTTACTGGTGTCTGGGAAGAAGATATATTTTGTTGATGCGCCTTCTCTTTCACTGAACCAACATTGTCTTATATATGGGGCTGTAATTGCATTATTATTATTTTCATTTTGGATCATATTGAAGAACCATAAAAAGAATCTCCAAAATCCAATTAAATCCAACAAACAGTCATAGTCCTGTCCCTTATCCCTGGAAAAGCAAAAGAAGGAAACTGGGAAAGGTACTGCAGGGAGAAGTCTTCTCCGCCAAAAAACCCATTTGGAATATATCTACATTGGAGAGAGCAACACTCCACTGTGTGTGTGGGTATGAATGTGTGTGTGTGTGTGTGTGTTTGCGTGTGTGAGAGTGAGTGTGTGTGTGTGTGTGTGTGTGTGTGTGTGTGTGTGCGTGTGTGTGTGTGTGTGATTCTAGGCCTTTCTCATCTTACAACATCTTCTGCTAATTGCAACCACGATGTGTCTCTACATGTCTGTACCACAACTCAGTGGCAACTGCATGAAAACAACCTAGACAAAAAGGCAACACACTATATTTCCTTTGTGGTAGAATTTCTAGTTACTGTTCTGGTACTTTATGATGAAACAGCAGTATGCTCCAGCCATTATGGATGATGGGGGGTGGGGGGGGGAGAGAGAAACAGATTGAAGGACATGAGCAGTGCGATAGCAATATAAATAAATTGAGAAATTCAATTGTTGCTTCTGATGGACGTTTGAAAAGGTGTTCTCTTTCACTAAATCTGACTACAGGTCAATATGCATGTCACTGTTCCTCAGGGTCACTGAAAACTTTGAAAAACAAATATGTCTAGCAAAAAAAGATTTCAAAGGCAAAAGGACTCGCAAAAGACTATTACAGGCTTCACTGCTGATAAAAAGCAACTATGGGCGATTGTTTTTTTAATTAACATATTATCAATACATTTCTTCTGATAGCATTTTGTAATGTTTATGGGAGAATTAAAAATCACCAAAATTAAAATTAAAATTTTAAAATTCACCAGTCAATATAAATCACCGTTCAGATGTTCAGGTCCTTAGGAAGTCTCCAACTGTAACACAAATTTTGTTGGCCACTGGGTACGATCTACCGCAAAGCTGTAATGCATTGCTTCATGGCACAAGAAAGTGCAACTAAATCAAGGAAAAAGCCAGACTTGGAGTATAGTGGTTGATTGTGCTAGCAATATGCAGTGACCACAAGCATTCTTCATGTCTTCTTTGCGGTGGTGAGGGTAAATAACTACACCAAGCAAATGGTAGGAGTCGCCACAATAATGTTATACAGGTAAACTACTTAGAGAAACTTTAATAAATAAGGTTAGCATTTTGTACCACGCTTTCAGTAGCCGTGGGGGGATGGTTAAACCACTTAAATAAGGGACCTTGAAAGTTATTGCACTTTGCTATAAAACTCTATGAGGACTTAAAACTGTTCGCACTTGAGTGTGCATATTGAGAGCTGCGGTGCCGTCTCTCTTCCATGTGAATTGAAGCTCTGTTACTCTATTGGAGTGGGCTGTGCTTTAGCCAGGATCAGTGTTTCACCATTTCAGAGAAGGCCACAGAACAGGGTCATCTGCTTATTAATTCCTTGTACTTTCTACAAGAACTCATGTTCTAAAAACCTGGAGTTTTGTTTTTCCATAACGTCAAACGGGTCACTGTAAGAAACGGAATTAACTGATACTATGAAGAGAAATCACATCCCTGCTGTTAATTTGAAATGCTATAGGTCAGGTATTAGCAATTATTTTTAATGCTATAAACCGTCCACCAAAGGCCCAGCCAGATGCTATCAGGAGAGTGTCCAGTTACGTTGAGTTGGTTAGATGGGATCACATAATGCTGCAAGTGATTGTGGCTCTCTCCCTCTCTCTCTTTGAGCTCCTTGTCTCCACGGCACCCTGTGGCATCAATCAGATGCAGCTGTCATGTGCAAAGTGTGTCAAAGCTAGCAAAGTTGCCTGTCGAGTCGGTCTCCCAGTGTCTGAGAATCTGAACACTAATTATCACTGTCAGAGAAAGGTAGGAATGTCACCTGGAGAAACACTTGCGGCCTTAGGAGATAATTGCATACTCCTATCTCCGCTTGGGCTGCACCATGGAAATGGTCTTATCAGCGAGATAAAGGACAGGGGATGTGGGGGCTGTGGGTAAAGCATGCAACAAGTGAATGTGCTGGCAAGGGTGGGTCATAGATGTGACATGGCATTAATGGAAATTACACTTATCGGCAGATTACATAAACCACTCTCATTCACACTAAGCTGGAATCCAGCTCCTTTAAATTAAGAGAACCCATTTCACCCATCACACAGACCAAGGTAATGAAATAGCAGATGAGAGGTCTCAAATGTAATTTTCCATGTGGAGTCCTTTTGTGCCGTTATCTCAGAGGGTGCAATAATGATTCTGTGAATGGCTTTTGCGCACCCCATAACGACCCATAGTAGTTAAGGCCACACTGCGAAGAACTGTAATTACCATGTGATTACAAAACTCCCTGTGCTCCCTTTGTTTTAAAGGCGTAACCTGGTCGTTGGTTAGTTATTTCAGTGGTGCTTTAAGTATTCCAAAGCCTTCACCATTTGGAACAAAACACATCCAATTAGGAATATTTACAATGATAGCGCATTACTAAAATTCCAACTGTAGTTTTATGATTGTGTCATTACTCATTATCTCTGAAATGGCATGCATCAGGAATGAGACCTTAACAAATATTTGACATGTTTTTTTGGACAAACAATTTACAGAATTTGATAGAGTAGATTAGTAAGTACACTTAGCAAAAAGGATGACATTGAAAGGTCAACATGGTTCAGTCCAAAGTTGTTGTGTTGTGCATGACTATCCTTGGATGAATCCAACACATATCCAAATCCGCTAAGGAAGCTCCATCTTTACCGGTTCAAAGCAGAACCTACTATTAGGGTCTCACAGTCTTTGTTCAAAACATCCTTCAACATTCTGTCTCTAGGCACCGGCATCTCATTCAAGGACAAGCAAACGGGATAGTGGACCAGGAACAAATGAAGCTAATTACCAGAGTCATTAGGGAAGCATTTCCAAACAGTCTACATCGATAGACTACACTAGAATTTCTAGTTGTCCACAAGACAAACCTATTGATCTGCTGCGTATTGGATTTCCCCAGGGTTCAATGAATAAATCTCCCGGGAGTGGGTTGCTGCTAAATGAATGAACATACTTTTCAATACGGACCTCCGAAGGTCTGTCGGGGTGGCTCACAAACTCACTAATGCCCCCCATGTTCTTGGCAACAGTCAAGCGTTTATTTCATGCCTCTTTAAACCAGTAGTCTTGGGTGCAGTGAATCTGTCTGATAATATCCCACTCAAATGAGAGTCCTGGTGCCTGCCACCTAGGTCTGAAACCAACACGGCGCTCAGGGATCAATCTCTCCTCGCTAGAGAATGGGATTGATTTACAGGCACTGTCAAAGCAACTCTCCCCACCTGCCTTAGACGTATCAGTGGCACCAACATTGCCTGGTCTAAACATCAGCTACACAAGCCGTCGGACAGGGAGGCACTTCTAAAGGCTGTCACAAGAATAGCCATCAATCTGTAAGGGCCAGTATTGCGCTAATAATATTTTCGCTTTCTGTTTTTGTCAAAACAGCAACATATCAGAAAAAAAAACTAAACATAATAATGCGTGGGCTCACAACCAAAATGAAACAATCATAGCATTTGGATGTGGTAATTTTTGTGTCTTTGTACCGTCACAAATATGCATTGCATTCCAGGCGGCACACATCACTATGAGTGTGCGGTGAGAGTGAGCGGAACGCATAAAGCTCAGGAAATTAAAGCTGTAAATAAAGGTTGGTCAGATAAAGAATCCCCTGACAGTTATGAGAGCAAGCTGGGGACTGGTCGCCTGGCTCAGTCAGAACAAATGCGGATGGGCATGAAAACACCAAATCACAGTGATGAGCATGAAGGCCACCATCTGCATCTGACTTTGCCAATCCACACTCACTCAGGTTCTCAGCTCCAGTCTCTCGTTCTCTGGTCTTCAGTTTTCTCCTACGCCTCTCTCCTCATATTCTCCCATCTCCTTTGCTTTACTACATACCAGTGAAATTTGTGATAAAAGAGTACCTCCCTGGCACAAGACAAAGGTCACATGTTCGCAAAACTATTTTGTTTGCTGTTCATCGTGCGTAGTGGACGGTGTGTAGTTTATTGGTACTTAAAGGGGAGACCGGCCAGATGTGACACATTGTACCTATGAGGCTGCGAGCCTTGCGGCGCAAGGTGATTTGATAGAGAAAATTCCTTGTTGACCTAGCATGGCAAGTACATATTAAGTCACAGTGCATTAGAAATGAGAGAAACATTGCCCGTTCTGTCTACATGCCAGTGGTAATAAACACAGCTAAACTAGACACAATAGTTATAGTCCTAGACAGATTCCTATATCTGTAGGGACTTGTTTTAACACAAATGTATTGGATTTTTTTTTTTTTATAATTAATAATAAAA
>JAVQJS010133590.1:0-15481 GCA_036024795.1 Galaxias rostratus | reverse complement strand
TAATTGACTACAGAGACGCCCGGGGGAGCAGGTATAGCCCCTTGTCTGTTGACCCCCCCCCCCCCCCCCGCACACACACACACACACACACACACACACACACACAATCAAGTACACTTAAATCTACATCATCCAACCAATTACAGCGTGATCAAACAAAGAAAAACTCTTAAATAAACACGGATCAGTTGTGTGACGTGAGTGGATTTGACGCCTGGGATCTTTTGGTCATCTTCCGATGGGAGTTAGCGCTCGTCGGCCGGTCTTGAAAACAAAGCTTGCTGGCAGGAGCTCAGCCTAGATCTTTTGTGTTGGAAAGGGCTGTCCTCGTTCAGGCGGTCTTGCAGATCCAGCGGCTGCACTGCATGAGGGAGAGCTGCTCTCTGGTGGCAGTAGAGCAGAATGAGTTTCACCATAGCCTTTATCCAGTCATACCCCGCATACTTCATTCAGCACAGGCAGATTATCTTTGAGCTGGTAATTGTCTAGGCCTAGAGGACAGGCTATTTAAAATGTTGTTGCCTGCTTTACCAGAATAAGCAGGGTCATACCTTTTAAATGTTAATGTATGCTTACTGTTGAATTAACTTTTTTTCTTTTTTTCATAGATGAATGACACTTACTTTTATTTAAACAGTTAAAACCGTGGTGCACTAAGTATGTGGAGTTTGTTTGGCTACTTAATATTTATGAATTCACAAACAATTAGGATATTAGAAACGTGTGACGTTCATTGGAAAGCTCTCAATGCATCTCATTCTTAATGAACTGGGCATTTTCTCAGTACTCGTGAAACTGTCCAATATGGATTGGGCTATTTTATTGTCAGGCACCGCCATGGAAAACATGTGGCTCAATGAGATAGCTGGGAGATGGCCTCTGTGGACAGATAGGCAGCTGATCCGGATAATTCCATAACATCAGAAAAGTTAACGGGATCACGGCCAGGAAATGCTGATAGTTTTCGTTTCCGTTGTCCTGCGTGCTCATTGTTTTATGTGTTGTCCCTGTTGTCAAAGGAAGGCCGAACTGGGTTCACTCCATTCTGTTAGTGCCATAGTACTATGCTGCTGGGATTCAGGGGAATGTTCAGTGTGAGACATATGTCGTTCTTTAGCATTTCAAATGAAATCCTTCAGTCAGATTACAACAGTTTGAATTGTTAAAAACTGCCCTTGTTAATAAATTACGTCCACTGTTATTTCAGTGGTCACTGTTTTTGTGGAAAGCAATCCGGTACCTAACCCAAGTTCCTTTGTATAGGACATTGTAGAGCTGTAATTACACTGATTAAAACATATTGCATAACATTTAAGATGATTTATTGTGCAGAAAATCTAGTGCAATCAGGTGTCTAGTTTCCATTTTAATAACAAGAATATTCTTACATTTTCATCAATTAAAAAGTATTTATTGAATTGAATAATTATCAATTATTCAAATGTAAAATTTTGTTCCAGGGTGTCTGTTGGCGAGTGTGTTACAGCACTTGGCTGATAATGCAACTATTTATGATTGCGCTTTACGAACCATCTTTAATGTTTTGATCCTTGGCTTGATTTGTGTTTTCATTTTCATTCTTTTTACTTAACAATTTTGTCTGCTTTTATCTTTTGTTCTTCTTTTTTGCCTCTTTTCATTCCTCCCTAAATCCACATTAATTCCATCCCACCCCTGTAACAAAGATCCCTCAACCAGAAAGGCAGGGTTAGGATCATTCCAGTAGATTCCGGCATGGGTGTGGAGGACTGGGAAAACAAATACAAAGTGAATCGGCGGCCTCAGCCGAGGGACTTCCTGTATGAGGTGAATGACAGCTCGAGTGACATCCTCCAGCTGGAGAGGGCCTGTCCTGAACCCCAAGGCAGCTCTGTTTACCAAAACCCCAAAGCCACTGGCGTCCTACCCGCCACCTACCCTGAGGGCTATGACACCATCGACCGGCGGCGGAAGAAAAGGATCCGTGACCCAGGAGGGATGTTGTCGAGAGGAATGGACAGAATCCAAAATGAGCCTTTCCCACAGGACTTTGCCCACCTTCGCCCAAAGAGAGGGGAGCTGGTCATGCGTCAGGTAGCAGAGATGCAGGAAGAGGAGGAGCAGGTGACGCCATGCCTTAAGCCGTACAGAAATGGACTTCTCTACAAGACTAGACTGTGGGCGAAAAACAAATTGGGGGATACCTTGGAGAACTATGTGGCGTATCAGGAGGAGGAGGCTGCTAGGCTGAGGGCAGGGGGATTTGACTATGATTCTGAGGGCTCCATAGGGTCAGAGGAAGAGCTGGAGGAAATCGCCTCTTTAGCAGAGGTCATTCACGCTGAGAATAGGCGGGGTCATAGCCAAGGCAAGCATTTTCTATACCCAGAGAACATAGAGATGCCCCAGATATATCGTGATAGGAAGGTTTGGAAAGGAAAGATTGGAGGATGGGCTCCCGAGCCAATGTTGTCCCCTGTAGAGGAGCCTTCAGAGGAGTATGTCGATCCTATTGATGAGCTGCAGTGTCTGGTTGAAACCGTTTCAGAGTACCTCGCTGAAAAAGAGGAGGAAATAAGCAGGTATGGATCACTTCCCATGTCAAGCAAGTCCAGGTTGACTCCTCAGGGCAGCACCAGAACAGACTCGCTGGGAGACGACCAGATCGCTTTACCAAGGGATGCCAAAGGAGAGGCCCAGGTTCCATCAAACGAGGGCTTCACTGGCGTAAAAAATACCATAGGCTCCTTATTCAATTCATTCACGGATAAAGTTAATTCAACTCCCAAACCCCAGGCCAATTCTTCTACAACACAGACGAAAGAATCCCCTTCTGCGCCACCTCAATCCGGAATATCAAAGTTGTTTTCCTTCATTCCAAAGTCGACTACCTCCCCGCCTGTAGCTGTTATATCTCCAGTAGAACCTGCCCCAGAAAAAACATTCAGGACTCTACTGCCTTTCCAAACATCCGGTGCCAGGAATCAAGACCAGAGTAGAGAAACAAGCACACCTACCAGTACACCTGATCCAAACAGTATAGATGGAAAAGCTCCAGTTCATATGTCAAAGCCTCAACCTGGAGGTGGCAATTTTGTGTTGGAGAAAATAAGGAACCCTTTGAAACTTTTTACTGGTGAGGAGCCTGAGCTTCCCAAGGAGGCAATTCCTTCTCCACTAACAAATGATTACAAAACATATGTGAATCATATTCAGCAACAGTCAGTGGATTATGGACATGCCAGAAATATTGATAGACCAATAATTACATTCCAGAGTGAAAAATGTACAGCTATTCAAGAGAAATGTAAAATACCTGAACAAATGACTGTCCCACAAGAAAATGTGCCTGTGCAAGGCAGAGCAAAACCTTTCGGCCAGACACAGCCAGAAAGCTCAAAGTTATTTAGCCCCTTTAAGAAATCGTTTAGCTCATTAATTGCACCAGTTGCCCCAATTCCTCCTCAGGGTCCCCCACCTGTGGCAGTCTATCCTGTATTCAGGTCAGCTGAAAACATTGGATTAGATAAGAAAGCACTTGACCCATCTTTAGGTAGCAGGCCCAGGGTCCCTTTCCTCTCCTCTGACAACATCTCGTCTCAGCAGCCTCCTAAAACAGAAGGTGGAATCTTGTCAGGGTTCTTAAAGTTTGCATCTGGAGAAGATGTCAGTGCCCCTAGAAATGCGCAAGCCCCTGCACAATCAAATCGCCCCTCAAACTCCCGAAGAACGTTGCCACAGACACCCAACACTAGCCCGGTGACCCAAGCACAAGGGAACACAGAGGCAGGGTGGTTCTCAAGTATGTTTAAAACCGCTTCAAATGAGAATGTGGCAGCTGTGCCAATTCCAAACGTCGCACAAGCACCCGTTGGCTCATACCAAAATGCTGCCCATGGCCAGCACAGTATGCAGCCAGGTCAGATACCACAACGGTCACAACAGCCAACGAGTCAGCGGCCAGTTGCTGGTCAATATCCTGCAATGCAGCAACAGGCTCCTCCTCAGCCTCAAGGCTTTTTGAGTGGTCTCTTTAAGGCAACACCTGCTGAAGAGACTTCACGTGCAGGTGCCAACCAGCCTCAGCAAGGCGGTCTGCTCTCTGGGCTCCTTACTTTAGGTTCAGCAGGTGATCTGTCACATAGCATGCCACAACAGGGTCCCCCAGGAAACCAGCCTCACCACCCACCAACCCGTCACCCACATATGCAACAAAGTGCACCCCCTAATCCAACCCCTCAATCTGGGGGTCTCCTTTCTGGCCTGTTAAAATTTTCATCCTCAGAAAATATCCCACAAACTGTGCAATCTCCCCAGCCTCAACAGCAGAGGACCTCATCTAGTGATTACCCAGGTCATCAGCAGACATTAAACCCAACCCCGCAACCTCAATCACAACAAGGTGGCCTACTATCAGGCTTGTTTAAATTTGCCTCAAACGAAAATGTTTTAAGCAGCCAGTCCCCTCAAGCTCCCCAAGATCAAACTCGAGGACTGCAGAATATACGTGATGCTCCTGTTGGGCTTCAGTCATCAGGTCAACAGGCTAAGCAGCAACAGACTACTAGACCGGGATTTCCCCGACAGCATACCATCCCTCTTCAACAGAAACCCTCCCAGCAAAGTGGAGTCCTCTCTGGACTCTTCAAGTTTGCTTCTGTAGATAACATATCCACCAATCAGCCTTCTGTCACCCAGCACCATGGAATCCCCTTAAGCAGATCTAATCAGGTTCAAGCAGCGAAGGCAGTCATTCAAAACCAAAATCAACCTCATGTTAGTGGAACACAAACGCCTGGTGGCGGTCTACTCTCTGGACTTTTCAAAACCACAACAGACAGTGTGGCGCAACAACCGCAGCACTCGCACATTCAAGGTAGAAAAGAACAGATTCAGACTCCTCCCACACAGCAAGCGATGCCGAGTCAGCATGGAGTGTTCTCAGGCTTGTTTAGCAAAATTACTCAATCTTCAGAAATTGTTGATACTAGCATCCATCCACCACCAGGGCAGACTTCTCACCAGAGAGCCTACTCCAACACAGAAACGAGAGAGACTGAACTGCAGACAATACCGTCCTCCTGTCAGTCACTGGAAAAACATTCCCAACAACAACATGCTGAGAGAGACAAACTGTCGACTCAACAAGGCTTTATGTCTGGGCTTTTCAACAGAAATACATCAGAGGGGTCCCTTCCAAAGCTCAGAGAAGATCCAGCTCCAAATCGAACACAAAACACACATTCTGCGAGCTCCTCGGGGGTTCTCTCTGGGATATTCAAGCTTGGCCCAAATGCAACCGAAGTGAACCCCACCCCTGATCCTATAAGCCAGGTGGATAGGCGAATATCTCCCAACACTCTTACCCCAGGACATGATAGAAACATTGCGTCCGTTTCATTTAATGCCAATAGTTTAGACTTGAGAACGTCCACATCTTTTACAAGGTCTCCTCCGAGCCATGTCTCATACACATCAAACAGCACAGGCAACTTATCACAGTTGCCATATTATCCTAGTTCTTTCCAGTCAAGTAACCCTATTGTTTACAGCACAGATCATATTAATTCTCTATTGCTTGGCTATACAAATGCTACAATGATGCCAATCCAGTATCAATATTTTGGTGGGAGTCAGCCAACTTTAAATGCAACACCACGTGAGAATGTGTATCAGGATCCATTAGGATCACGTGGGAGTGGCTCTGACTATGATGAAAACCAGTGGATTCAAGAGTCTGTTCTTTGGCAGCACTTTCAGAATCAGTCACAGCAGTATCAACATCCAGCAGACCTGAGCTATAGACAACCACCTACCTATGCACTGCTACAAGACCCCTCTCACCACTGGAGCTCCACAAGTTTGGATCAGCAGGCCTGCTCACATCAACCATTGCAGGAAACTCTATACAACCGAGAACCAATTGAAGCATGGCCTCTTGGGAGGAGCAGAACTTTTAACATTGAGCCAACTGTGCTACAGCAGGAACAGGGAGGCTTGCACAACCTTAATGGGAAGAGAAGGTTATGGAACAGCTATGATAACTTGGAGCATAGAAAATACACAAACCTGGAAGAGGTTGCATTAAACTTGAGCACCAAACAAGGCAATGGAAAATGGAACTCTTTTAACGATGACAGTTGTTACAGCCTGAATAGGGTTTCTTATCATGAGGGATATTATGAGGAGAATGCACCAAGTCTGTCATATGCAGCCAACTGGGATAATAGACTTTGTGATGGCAGCAACATTTATCATCAAGGTATGAATAATTATAATCAATTTAATTTTAATCCAACCAGTGACCCAAATTACCCCAAAGCTGGGGAGAAGGACGATTCCATGTACCTTGAGGAGACAGAGTGGTACCAGCAATGGCTCTCACTTTTGGAGCAAGGAATGTGGTGGCCAGCAGATGATGGGGATTGTGGGTACTATGTTTACACTGACCATGAATACATTTATGCCCTGCTCACAGATGCCGCTGGGACATACGTTTACGCTTGTGCTCCCGAAGGAGAGGCCTTATGGAATGGCCAACAGCAGGAAACTTTCCCCAGTGCTTGGCTCCACAATGAAATGGTTACAGTGTGTGGGTTTAAAGTCCCTCTCTACAATGAGGACGAGCTTCTCTGGCTCCCCGGTCAAGATCACAACGACCCACAGCTCCTCAATGGCCCTCTCAACCTATCTGCTGCTTACAGAAAAGGAAATCAGATAATGAATTTGAACCTTGAGCGTTTCTCACAAATGTTTGAGAGCTCCTGCCTGGCACAAAGAGAACAGGTTGTAGATTTCTCTGCCTTTACATTAAACAAAGTACGAATTGATCGGAATCAGCGCAACTTTGTATTTCAAGATCCAAACACAGAGGTTATGGACCTTTCGTGTCATAATAGGGATCAAGTAGGCCCTTGGAACAGTCAAGAAATTAAAGCACTTATATCTCAAAAGGTTGCCATGTCCTTCAATTCACCAACCACAGCAGACGCAAATAATCAACTGTTAAACAACTGCTACCAACCCAGACAACGACGCTGGTTGTCATCGGGGCTGGTAGTGAAGCATGTAGATGACACACCAGAGGAGGAATGGAGGAAAAGGGTGGCTCCTGGGGAGGAGCAACCCAACCGACAAGTCAAGAAGGTCACGTCTTTCATATCCTCGTCCCCGTGTGACCAGCGTAAACCCCCTTGTTCCGAGGCTCCATCTGTCAATCAGCAGGCTAAGAGCATTCTCTCATCAAGCTTCCAGAGTCTCAAATCAAATATAGTCAAGGAGGATACGCCTACCATTGTAACGCCGCCTCCGATTGCAGCAGAACAGGTACAGAGGCCAGCTGCTTCTCAGTCTAGGCTTCTACCTACCCCACCAGCACACGCTCCTGGCGGTGAGCCCCATGTACAGTCCCATACCGCTACACAGAAGCCGAGACTTGCACGCCAAGCTACCATGTCTCAACAACCGGCCCCACCAACCCAACCTACTCAGGTGTCTGTTGCTACAAAGACGATGGGCTCATCAACTACATCTAATAAAGTTGATGTACCTTTGCAGACGCATGTACAGTCAACCGCTGATAAACCTGTTGAAAAACCAGTTGAGCAACCACAAGGAGGGTTCATGACCTTTTTCAAGACGGCTGTAGGAATAGATGAGCCTAAACCTGAACCCCCTAAACCTCCTCTGACACCGTCACATCCAGATACACCTGGCTTCACTGCTAGTTTACCGGGCAGTGCCACACAAAACAAAGAGGGAACAGGTGTATCAAATCTCTTTGGATCGATTGGCAGCCTATTTAGTGGCGAGCAACCCCCACCTCCACAACAACAATCGAAACCCAGTGTTACAGAGGCGTCACATGCAGCATCGTTGAGACCTAAAGGTCTGCAAAGGCAACGAACAATTGACGTTTCAGGTCAAAGTGGTTCTACTTCATCAGTTCCAGGGCAGCAACCAGGTAAAAGTGTGTCACAAATATTTACGCCTGATTCTGCTGTCGGTCCTCCGCCTGGCCGCTCCCAGACAATGCCACCAACAGGACAGACTGAACCAGCAGCCAAACCGACTGGTGGATTATTTGGGTTTTCCATTGGAGACATGTTGTCTGTAACGACAAGTGATTCTGCTAAAGAGGAAACCCCAGGTACAGGCTTATTGTCCATGTTTGGTGGAGCAAGCCCCCAGAAAACACAGACTGAAAGTGGGTCCGTACCTCAAGCACCACCTCCAGGTACTACACCACATGTTCCTCCGCAAGAGTCACTTGGTAAAAGTTTGTTTTCAATGTTTAGTGGACCTAGTCCCCCACAGACCCCTCCTCAAACCAGGGTATCACCCCAAGCCCCACCTCAAAGTGCGGCCCCTCAACAGGAATCGATTGGTAAAAGTTTATTCTCAATGTTTAGTGGACCTAGTCCTACACAGCCTCCACCACAAACAGGACCCTCTGGTCAGAGGCCCCCACAGTCTTCCATACCTCCTAAAGAGCCACCAAGTACTGGATTTCTTTCCATGTTTGGTGGACCAAGTCCACAACAATCTGCCACCCCAGCAGGCCCATCAACCAATGAAAGTCCAGCTAAAAGTTTGTTTTCTATGTTTAGTGGTCCCAGTCCACCCCAACCGCAAGCAGCTCCACAGACAAAACCTCATCCAGAGGTTCAGCCATCAGTGCCACCTCAATCCCAGTCTCAGCCACAACCCCAGCAACCTCCCAGCTCTGTTCTTGGAGGAATTCTTGGTAGCATATCAACCTCTAATGAAAGTCCAGCAAAAGGTTTATTATCCATGTTTAGTGGACCTCAGTCTCCCCCGCATGTAACAACTGGCTCAACACCTGTTACTGCCCCTCCCAAAGAGAGCCCAAGTACTGGCCTACTATCCATGTTCAGCACTCCTAGTTCTCAACAAGTCCCCTCTCCAACATCATCTGTTCGACCTGGACCATCAAACACCAGTGAAACACCAGAAGGGAGTGTTTTGTCAATACCAAGTGTAGCTAGTTCTCAACCGATTGAATCACAGGCCACTGCTACCATAATTGCTGGCACAACTACAGCAACTTTGTTAGATGAGGGCACTGCTGTGAAAACAGATGACCCTGCACCCACAGAACCAGATACAATTCTTGCTACTACTGAGCCTGTCCTTCCTGAGCCTGTCCATCCCAAGGAGCAACCACCCACAACAGGATCTATTCTCAGTGGATTCATGTCAGCAACATCCGAGAGTCCTGTGAAAGGTTTACTATCTATGTTCTCTGGACCTACTCCTAGTGTTGCTCCCGAGCCCCCTGCTGGTCAGACAGGCGCAGTGGCCTCCGGATCTATGCCTGGATCGTCCGCTACCAAAGAACCACCACCCCGAGGTTTACTCTCCATGTTTGGATCGCCAGCTCCCCAGGCCCCTCAGACTCAGACTGGGGGGTCAATACTTGGGGGGATGTTTGCAGGGTCTCCCGCTCAGAGTGTGCCACCACAAACTGGGGGGTCAATGCTAGGGGGGATATTTGGGGGGTCTCCTGCTCAGAGTGTGCCACCACAGACTGGGGGGTCAATATTAGGAGGAATGTTCGGGGAGTCAGCTCCACAGACTACTGCCCCTCAGACAGGTGGGTCTTTACTTGGAGGATTATTTGGAGGATCTGCCACTTCGGCTGCTGCACCTCAGACAGCAGGATCAATTTTAGGAGGCATGTTTGGAGGGGCTACGGCCCAGACGTCTGCACCTCAAACTGGGGGGTCAATACTGGGAGGAATGTTTGGAGGATCTTCTTCACAGAACGCTGGTCCTCAGACTGCGGGCTCAATTTTGGGAGGCATGTTTGGTGGTGTGAGTTCTTCAGCATCCACTACTGAAACCAGTGGGTCCGCTTCGGGTGGCATCTTACCTGGGGCTCCTGCTACGAAAGAGATGCCGGCAAAAGGCTTGCTTTCAATGTTTGGTGGCCCCGGTCTGGCTTCACCACTTGCTTCAACAACTACTCCAACAGATTCCAAAGTGATAAAAACAACAGACACCCTCTCCGCTCCCTCTTCCTGCACTGTTACTGCAAAAAGATCCCTAGATGTGACTCCAGAAAGCTGTGATGTGACAAGCACAGTCGCCGTCCTTAAGGAGCCACAATTGTCTGATTCACCCATAAAATCAGGAGAAATGGCAGCTCAACCTCAGGAGCTAAGCCTCTCCAAAACTGAGGATAAGGATGCCACCCAAGCTATAGGCCAGGAGGCTGGCAAACCACCAGAGTTGGGGGTGGATACGAAAGATGCTCAAATTCCTCCAACATCAGAGCAACAAGCATTAAATGATGCATCTAGCCAGAATGATCTCCTGCCAAAATCTGAGGAGGCAAAGCCAGCCCTTGAAACTACCACTCCAGCTGTGGATGAACCTAAGAAACCTCCGGTAGTTGAGAAATCTGTTGTAGACTCATCGGCAGAAGCTGTGACAGGCTTCATGTCAAAAATGTTTTCCTCTCCAGTTGCTGCTGCTGATGCTTCTAAGCCTGCCACAGGCTTTTTCTCACAGGCACAGTCTTCATTTTTCAAAACCCCACCCTCTGCCCCAGCTGCTGCTCCCCAGACTGGAGGGTCCATATTGGGAGGCATGTTTGGAGGGTCTGCCCCTCAGATGGGTGCTGCCCCTGCGTCAACAGGGTCTATACTTGGGGGGATGTTTGGAGGTTCTACCACCCAGACTGCTTCCACACCTCAAACTGGAGGGTCTCTACTAGGGGGGCTATTTGGAGGTTCGGCCCCCCAGGCTACTCCCCCAACAGGAGGATCCAGATTAGGGGGGATGTTTGGAGGGGCAACTGCCCAGTCTGTTGCCCCTCCTTCAGGTGCATCTTTATTAGGGGGTCTGTTTGGAGGGTCTGCGCCTCAGGCTGCTACGGCACCAACTGGAGGGTTGTTGGGTGGTATTGGTGGAGCTATGATGGGGGTTACAGGAAAGGTACCCCAGCCAGCTGACTCAAAACCAACCGAGGCCACGCCGGTACCTGCTGTTGCCCCATCAAAGCCTGAGATGACGAAGGACAGTGCACCTCCTGCTGTGCTAGACAATAGTCAATCCAGAACAGAGGACCCAAGTCTACCTCTCAAAGAGGAGGTGAAATCAGTTTGCCAAGCGGGAAGTGTCACAGAACCATCTACAGAACAGACTGCTAAGATGACTGGTACACTTAAAGTTAGCGCTTCACTTGATGCTTCTGAGAATGCAGAGAAAGAAAAGGCTGAACATGTGGGAGAAATCACGTACGAAAAGACTTTGATAATCAAAGAAGAGCCTGAAAATGTGGCTCCAGTCAAGTCAGCCCCACCAGCTGAAGAAACGCCTCCTGCCAAGTCAATGTTAAGTTTTATGTCAGCGCCCAGTGATGCAGGAAAATCCCTTGGATCCCTGTTTTCATCTCCTCAGACACTTCCCAAAGGCGGTCCTCAAACAGAAGGAGTTGGTGGCATGTTCTCAGGGTTCAAGACGTTATCTGCAGGCCTCTTCCAAGAGGAGAAAACAGCGGCTGGGAAGCCAGAACCAACTACTGCCTCACTATTTGGAGCAAAGTTAGGTTTCCCCTGGCAGACTGAACCGCCTACGCAAACCCCCCCAGTCGTTACCAGTCAGCCCAAAGCCGTTGACAAGCCTGCAAAGGAGTCGAGTGGTCCAACGGCGGTAGGTCCCACGGACCAAGTAGCACCCCACATTTGCATCTTCAATCCTGAGGTAGATCCTTCAGCCTCCCAATCCCAAAAGGAACAGACAAGCCTTGTAGATCCCTCTTCTGCAGGGCCCACCTCTGGACTGCAGCTGGACAACCAAGCCAAGGACCTTTTGAGTACTAAAAGGCTAGTAAAGGCATAATAAATGGTGCACCCCCAACACCATTTATAATGCATTGATATTTGGGGAAGATTCCGTCTCCAGTCCAGCTCTGCAATCCATTCTCTGTGCTCTCTTTGTTCGTCTTTGTCTTCTTTTGAGCTTGTAGTTAGTGTTGAGCTAAGTGTGTTTTGTCTTGTGTTGGACTTTCTTTTTATTTTTTTATTTGTTTTTTTTTTGCAAAAGCTGCATACTTGTGTACGTATTTATTTCAAACTTCCCCCCCTGTAGTAGCAAGTAGCAACTATTACCGACATTAATATGATACATGTAATTTTATCATTTTAGTCTATAAATACAAGAAATCCAACCTTAGAGAATTCCAAGATTTCAATACAAACAACATTGTTTGTTGGACAATTTATGATTTGGCTTGCAAAGAAACGAAAGATAATTTGGATTATTATATCAATATACAAATTGTCCTCTGCGAGGTTGGTAATCTTGTTATGTTGCGCAATATAGAAGTCTGTACATGCCAGTTGAGTTTTACTTTGAGGCACTATATCCAAATATAATCTAATGTAAAGTTTCTCCCCTGTTTCTTCCACTTTTCACCAATCCAGTCCAGTGGAAAGTAGTCGCTTTGGTTCGTCAGGAAATCTCAGCCAGGCCAGTTCCCAGTTGAGTGAGACTGGCCAGGAAAGTGCTGGAGGGTCCGAACTTGAGGAGTCTTTCCATTCCTACCATAGCAGCGGATTCTGCCCTTCCACCAACAGCCAACCGCCCCTGAGCAGGCAGCAGCCTTCCAATGGACAAACGCTCTTGGGGGAGGAGGAGATTCGTACACCCCCTCTCGAACTGGGAAGGAGCTTAAATGGCTCAACAAAAAAAGAGACTCCAACAGAAAAACGGTCTTCTAAATTACAGAGGTATGTACTCTCCTGTATAATATTTATATATCCAGGAGAAAAGTTTCTGTCAGTTTTATTTATTCAAAGTGTTGGCATTGTTATCTTGATACATTGGGCTGCTTTAGAGTGTAAAGAAGTGTTTGCCTTGGCATTGAGGCTTTACTGTTGCAGGATCGGCACATTCGGAACCCTACGTGGTGTCCGTGCAGTAAAAGTTTTGTTTTCTGCACAAGTGAAATCATAATTGTTTCTCTGTTTTCACTCCCACAACCTTCGCATCAAAGATTCCGTGACGGGGGCCTTCCACTGCCCTTCACCCCATCCAGAGTTCGCTGGTTGAAGGCCATCAATAAAGTGCGGGTTCAGCTTCGGGAGGTAGAAATCTTTTTTTTTTTTTTTTTTTTTTTTGCATCTAATCCCTGCCGCCTCACTTGTCCTTTAACATTTCCTGGCAATTGGTTGGGTTTCACTTCTATGGTTAATTGAATGAGCGACAACATCTATAACTATCCCAAAAAAATTTGCATTCATGCGGAAGCATTTAATGCTGCTGACAGACATGTTTCCTTTCCTTAATGTGTGTCCTTGAATCAGTCGCATTCGTACCATGACGTCTCATTCCATTTTTTGCTTGAAACCAGAGGTTGACATCCACTTTATGTACAATCAATTGGTGAATAAGCATTGTAGAGTTCAGTGTTTGCCATCTACCTTAGCCCTGCTCCAATCCCTTTTCTGGTACCCGGTGTCATGACTAAACTAATGTAGTGGTGGCTTCAGCCTGGGTGAGAGGCCAAACCAGAGAGCAGGTGGGAGAGATTGAGAAAGAGGATTTCAAAGCAGCAGCCTCAGTTTTGATTCTTAATGTCCTTTTTTGCATCTGTAAATTGTTTTACGAATGTGGGCCTAACTTCATTCTAAAGACATTCTACCTGTACTCTGAGATGTTTGGTGTGCAATTGTACTGTGATGGATAAATCACACATTTGGTCTTTAAGAATACTGATTACAAAATGGGAAAATAGCCTCTCAATTTTATATCCATTCACTGATCTTCACTTAAAGTGAGTGGGCTAGCCCTCTTGAGCTGTAATGGGGACATTTTAGTTTTCCTTTGAGACTGATCCCAGGGACATATTTCAAAGCTGACGTTCATAAGGTGATTGGATTTAGTTGTGGTGCTGGGCACACATTGTGTGTAATCCACTATTTTGTTAAATCAAATAACTCTCAGAAAACCAGTGGGGCGTGGTTGTAATAAAAGCAAGCAGATCTCTATTTCTGAGATCCATCCCGTTAATTCATTCAGCCACGTGGCGTGGAGGAGCGGTGTGTGTGTGAAGCGGTAACACTGCTCTTCCATTACAGTGATTGGTCTGTTAGGAGCGGGTGAGATGGCCGTGTAAACGCCTGCTGATAGAAGGCAACAGGAGAGCCTCGGCACAAGGTGAAAGCCACCCCGAGTATTATTTATGATGGGACAGTAGAGCCACTTAAAGCCACAGGCCCGCCCGCATCCCCACTGTACTGAATCAGAATGAGCCGTTGATCCATCACTGCCTTGTGCGTGAGAACAGCATAATTACTGGTAGGATCGTACTTTAACTAAACACCGGCCTTTTTGTCAAAGAACCGCCTTTGAAACAGCTTGGACGGAGAGCATATGGAGAGAGGGGCTTTACATGTTAGTGTTAGAAAAGTAAGAAGGGTGGACACTGCAATGAACGAGGGAGCAGGCAGGAGGGCAGTGGGTGTGGACAGAGAAAGAGGGAGAGATGAAGGAAAGAGGAGGAGGAGGAGGGGGTGGACTGAGAGCTGGCATTTTCACAGTTCCAGATTAGCTTTGTGCTGGAATACTTTGCCAGGGGGGGGGGGGAGGGAGAGAGAGGGAGAGGGGGAGAGGGAGAGAGGGAGAGAGGGAGAGAGGGAGAGAGAGAGAGGGAGAGAGGGAGAGAGAGAGAGAGAGAGAGAGAGCGTGTGAGAGAGCGCGAGAGTGTGTGCACGCACGCGTGTGTGCACGAGAGAGAGGGAAGGAGGATGCGAGGGATACTTAACCGGGACTGAACTGTTGTGTGATCCGGGGCTCCTACAGGCACTGTGTTCCTGTCTGAGGTAGAAATGACAGACACTTCCACATCTCTCTCAGTGGGGCAGAGGAGGACTTGTTGGATTGCCATCTCTCTAGTGTTTTGAAGGCAGATCTTAGGATAAATCTGCCTGGGCATCTTTGAAAGAAAAAGAAGAAGTGATTACATTTCTATTGATGTGGGTTTTTTCCCCCTGTCTATCGTTTTGTTTCTGGAGTCGATCAGTGTTAAGGAGATTACTATTGAACACAGATTGTCTGTTACATTTGTGCCTCCATGAGGTAAGGTTTACGTTCGTTTTCTTGCACATAAATGTGTGTTTTGCATTGCTCGATGTATGCAGCTTCAACACTGAGTAATTGTAGAACTGTATAAAGCTATTAACGCAAGCATCCACATCACTTCTTTCTCAACTTGGTAGGTCAAGCTTCATTTGTAAAACAGTTTAGCCACAGCAAAAATAACCATATATTGAATTCCAAATTATTCTTTTGTTTTGTTTAACCAAAAGAAAGATTCCTGAAAAATGACACAAAGCGATTAACCATAAAAGTGGGCAACATTTAAAATGTAAACACAGAGAGAGAGAGAGAGAGAGAGAGAGAGAGAGAGAGAGAGAGAGAGAGAGAGAGAGAGAGAGAGAGAGAGAGAGAATTCGTCCCCGAGGGGTTACAG
>JAVQJS010133562.1:0-11856 GCA_036024795.1 Galaxias rostratus | reverse complement strand
GGCAGGCACATAATACTGCGGGCCGGTTTTAGTCATAATAAAAAATCATCCCGCGGGCCAGAGAGAACTCATTCACGGGCCGGATCCGGCCCGCGGGCCTTGACTTTGACACATGTGGCCTAGGCTATCAACTCCACGTTGTTTAAGGCACCTGGTAAAACCAACGCTGCGTCTCAAATAGCAAAAACTACTTTTTTTCTTATTTTAGTAGGTAGACTACTTAAGATGCACTTGCAAACTACAGTAGATGTAGCTGTACAGCTCTACTTCTTTTTTTTTGTGTAGTGTATTTCACATAGCATATATTGGAACTAATGTATAGTAAATATTTTTTCTGTCTTCTACTTCTACGGGTATCGAGATGCAGATCGGGGTGTTTACTCTCCTTGGTCCACACAAGTCACTGTCTCAAGACTACTTAGTTAAGAAATAAATGCTTTGGAGAAAGAGGTGCTTGTGGTTTTATATACCGTAATGTAGGCGAAATAAGACATGTACTCAAGCACTGTTTGTGGGAGTATTGCACCCTTGTGCTTTGGTTTAAAAACTACTGTTATTTCAAAGTTATTTTACGCGCTGGCGCACTCCGCACCCCCTCCAATGGCTGTACAGGAAATGGGTCAACCGATCAGAACTTTAGTTCTCGTTTGCAGCTGCTATCAAACTACGGGATTAGTTAGTGGCGTTGCTCATCACTTTAAGATCGAGAGGTGTATGATAAAAGAGTAATGTAGGTAATACTTGAAAGGTAAGATTAAAAATGACAAATGTGGAGAGCTTTGTAAACTGAGTGCTGGTTTTATTTTGAACAGGCTATTATGGCTGCAATGTATTTCATGGTGTTTCTTCTTTTGAAAAACATTGATGCCATACCAGGTAAGCGTCAAACTAAACAGTTTTTTTCTGAAAAGGTTTTATCCGTCAATTTGAACTTGTAATATATTTAAGTTTGTATGATATTTTTCTACTAGCTTTCGAGTTTGATCCTCTATGTTACAATGACTATGAGAAAGTGTTCGTGTGTCAGTTCCCATCTGGCAATGGAAACTGCTCTGGGTACAGGATAGCATTACTGAATAGGTAGGCGTATGTTATAACTCTATTCATGTATTTTATCGTAATTTAGCTCCTTGCATTTTCGAATCGTTTTTTTCAACCGAAATATTTTAATTTTCATGTTACAGTGCTAACAAGTCATGCAACTTCAAATATGAGAAAACGTTTTCTAAATGCAATTGCTATGTTGAAATGGCACTTATTCCTCATCTGGAACCTATACAATTTTGGCAAAACGACAAACTGCTTAAATCTGAAGATATCAATATTACCCTCACCAGTGAGTTTACCCTGCTGCATGAGTTCAAATAGTCAAACTCTACAATGCACTATTTTCTTTGTAATTTTTGAGGTTTCTGTTTACAGTTAGACCCAAAGCCCCCAAAAACGTTGTTGTGGAACCTACGGCACATGGCAATTTTCTTGTCAGTTGGAAGACCAATTATGATGATTCCCCATTCTCAGGGCGACTTACAGCCAGAGTAACATACTGGAACAACGAAGACAAGACAGAAGAGGCAATGTTTATGTTGCAAGCAATCAATATCAGGAAGATTCGTAAACATTTCCATTAAAATAATTTTTTAAGCTCTGTACATTTTCTTCTATAGGTTACCAATATTGCCTCAAGGCACTATGAGATTCGTGGCGATGCCTTGGAGCCAAACACAAATTACACCGTAACTGTTCAAAACTTTTATTATGAGAGTGGCCTCTATAGTGACAGCAGCACAGTGTGTTTTTTTACCTCCGGTAAGTAGCTTATCTTGTATTATGTTCATATGAATGCAAATGAACTAAAACACAATAACTCCTTTATTACTAATATAGCTGGATCAATCGAAAGTCTGATGAAAGTTGTCATTATTATAATCAGCATCGCTGTATTTGTCTTAACGAGTGTAATCTTCTGGTGTTACATTAGGTAAGTAGCACTTCTAGATATCCTATTATGAATTTAAGTAGGAAAAAATTATGTTTTCAAAGCTATATTTTCTTCATGAATCTTTGCGGAAGAACATGATCAATATTAATCATGAATATTAAACTAATACTTAACTTAATATACCCCAATGATTGGGAAAATAATTTCCTGTTTTTGATCCAGATTGAAAGCTAAGTTGTGGGATGATGTCCCAAAACCAACAGTTCCACAAATGAGTTTGGGAGGTAAATGGGTGAGTTCCTTCAGCTCTTCAAGTTTTGACACTGTTAGGTCTTCTTTTTAAATCTCAAATTGCTTAACATTCAGTGTCAAGTTGGCTTAATTTAAGATTTATTAAATTAAATTATGTCGTGCTTGCACTTTCATCACAGGTCTTGTTGCCCTCAGAAACTTTATTTTCTTCCATCTACGCAGCCAACGAAGTGAAACCATGGTGAGCACATCACTTTTTTTGAGTAGTTAAGCATGATGCTCATAGGAATCTAACATATGTTTTCAGTTAAAACAAAAGTTGTTTTGTCATTGCAGTTGAATTGCTTTGGTTTTCTACCACGTAGGACAACCCCCTTCGCAACTGGGGGCAGTGACGAGAATTTGCAACAGAGCAGTGGAATGACCAGTGACCCTGGTTCAATGAGTTACGCTCAAACTGTCTTCATTGCCTCTCATGATCAGGCAGTCCCCACCGACCAGATGCAGGAAGGTGTTCAAGTCATTGACCATGTTGAAAGAGAACTCCACAAAGTATTCCAGAAGTTAGGAAGCGTGTGTGAAACTAATTTAGACCCTGCCTTTTCTGGTGACTCTGCCTATTATTGTAATAAGCAAGTTATCTTGAGCGAAGAAAACTCATATGCTCAAACATCTTCAGGTAGCGTACAACTAGGAAATAACATACCACTTAGTCTTTCACCATCTCTTCTGATTGACTTTTCATATAATGTGTGTAATGGCGAATCTCCAAATGTTTTGCAAACTAGAGAGCCTTGTAAGTCTTCTACCGAAAATGAGAGCAATGTGCAGGCATCTTTTGATGCCAAACCCTTGGATCTTGGATATCAGAGCTTTGGTGAGTTGGTCAGCAAAGACCTGAATGAACTAAATCTGGAAACAGATCATCTGAGTGTCGCAGATAAGGTACTCATAAGGCAGTAGTGGTCCACCAAATGAATCCAAGTTATGTATACATTATTGCCAAACTACCCATGCATACAGCTCACGAGAAACGAACAATCAGTGAGGTAGTGAACGCGTTATATTTGGGGTTTATCTATCCTTGTCAATGACCACTGAGAATTGTATATCTTGCATCAAACTTGCACTTTTTGTCTGCATTCTATTAGTTTTAAGTCACCCATTTTGGTTAATGAATGCATCAGGGTTTTTTTTCTTTTTTTTTCTTTTACCTTTTTATCTATGAGCTTTATTGAAATCTCACGTATTTCAGTTGTACCTGTTTTGAAAAGCGTTTTATAAAAAACTATATGCCTATACTTGTCATCCTGAAAAAATAAAAACAATCGTTGCTGTAAGGCAACATTAAAGTCGTTCCCAAGAAAATGCCTAGGTAATTATCCTGAGAACAGCATTTTCCCAGAACATTGACTCACTCCAAAGAACCGGAAGTGCATAAATAGGCTACAAGGAAATGGGAGGAACTAATCTTTCAAGAAAGGAGATGAATAAGGAAATGTCTATCAGCCTAAGTGGTGTGTAACCGTTGAGTTTTATAGACGCACCAGGAACTGTGATATTATATAATAAATATATATATAACTTCATATAGCCAATTACATTTCTGGAATGAAATTAGGACTAGCCCTTAATCAATCACCAACATGAGTTTATCGTTTTCAAATCCCATACAAATTTTCTATAACCAAAATATGTTGGCCCCAATTTTAAAACTAGTACTCTTTTTGCTTTGTTCACAAATGAGAGCCATATGCACTTATCTTCTGAAGCCAAAACGTTCAACACCAGACCTTCGCTGAGTTGGTCAGCAAAGACCGGAAGGATCCAATTGCTGAATAGATCCTGTGAGTGTCACATATATTAATAGGAAGGCAGCTTTGATCCACCAAATGAATCCCAGGTCATTTCTACCTTAACGCCCAACTACCCATGCATGCAGCTCAATAGCATCAGACAGTATCTGCGAAGTGTTGTATGTGCTGTCTTTGTTGTTTACAATGTTACCCATGTTGTTGACCACTGACAGCACTGTTTCATTACAAAACGTGCACTTTTTTTATCTGCATTCTGTCGGTTTGACCTTATTTGTTTCATTAAATTATTGTGTGGGTTTTTTGCCTTTTAAATTTCATGCAGTTTAAATAAAAATATTTAATTGAATTTTTTATTTTATTTTATTTTATGTTTTTACACATGCATTGTTACATTATATAGAACTTTTAACTCCAGTATCGAAAAATACTTTATAAATACAATTTACCAAAACAAAAAGAAGAAAAGGTTTACTTTACTTACTCACACACTTACTTAATCATATGTTTAATCAACGATTCATATTGTTCTGAAAAATAGTAAACCTATTTCACTTCCAAAGAAATACATGCATATGAGGTAAAGTGGTCCCAGCCTTTTCCCAGCACTTTGACTTCCAATATTCCAAAGAATTGGAATTTCACCTCTGCCAGACCAAACCTCAAATCTGAATGCAAATGATTCCAGGCCAAATGTGGGTCTACCAAATCATGTGACAAACGCAGTTGTCAAACTCTGAAAACATGAGTCTTGAGTCTATGTAAACGTTCGGACATGTTTAAGTGTATAAGGCCTGCTTTTTTTGTGTTTTACTTCAAGAATAAACTGGATTATTGCTTTCTGAATGTATTTGTGTTATGCCAGTGCGATGGCCAAGGTTTAGGTTATCAAGTAGGCCAGAATTAAGCAACAAGACAACTGCTTGGCAAATATTAGGGTTTATGTCAACACTTCCTCATACCTATTCTCTAGAAAGAGCTGCTCCTAGACTATTTGTACACACATGTCCACTGCTTGGTACCAGAAATTGAGGATGGCTAAAAATGACCTGATGGAAAAGATTCTCTGGCATTTGGAACATTGCTCGGAGGGCCTGACAGATAGCTACTGCCCACATGTTTCTAAGGCTCTCGTGTGAAGATACTGTGATGACCAGAAGGCAGTTGTCTTGACTGTGTGTGAGTGCAATAGGCATGTTGGTAAAGTGTCCTGGCAGGGCTTCCTCTTTTCTTTTGAAAAACATCGTTTGACAGGCCTGTTAGGCCAAGCAATGTATTTCTCTCCAAGCCCGCCCCAAGAAATGTCTTGGCCCCTCTGAAGGTCCAATGACTAGGCCCAATCTGGGGTCGTTATGAGAGTGCCCACAAAAGCAAAGATAAACACAATGTTTTGTTGTTTTATACAAGTCATGAACATTTTAGTTCAAACTTCATTTTGATTATCATTGCTTATATTGAAGATCAACATGATTATTGCTGGTCTCCATGCCCCCTCCCCATGGGCTGGGCCCCATTAGCTTTTCCCTTTGAACCTCTTTCCAAGCAGCCCTTTTTCTCTCCCCAGTTGGAGTTGGAAAGTTCATATTACACATGGCTCACATCTTCCATTGTGGAGCTTGTATGAAAAAGATTGCATTGAATATTTTTGTACTCTTCGTATTCTTCAGAGGTTCAGACCAACATACTCTTTGAAAATGGACTATGAAATGTGCATTACTTCAGAAACAATGTTTTGGGTATACATAGTTTTATATAAAAAAGACCCTCATGCTATTGAGAATTATGGTTATTGTGTGAATTTACATGCAGCCCCAACTATTCCAAGTTCCTTGATGCAGTTTATCACAGTGTTTTGGGGTTTGGTAACTGACAATAGCTTTAGAGCTCTTCATTGTACACAATAGAAAGTAGGACGGTCTACGGATTGAAAAGAAAAACATTTATCTTTTCCATTTATAAGGCATAACATAGCGAGTGGCCTTTTTTCTTACACACATCCAGTAGTAATAGGACACCCTTAAAGGACTATTTCACCCTTGAAAGACCCAAAGTGAAAACAGAACTTGGTATATCGCCTTTAATTTTTCTTGCTCCGGATGAATGGAACCAGAGCCTCGTAGTCTGTCATGAAATTGCCTGAAATGCCTGAAATTAAGCCAGTTTGTTTCTAATTAACAATTTAAACTTTCATTGGAGGATTTGGGAGATGAACACAAACAGTAACATGCTTTTAACATTCTGTTTCAAGAGCAAATAATTACCTTAGTAGAGAACTCCACGCCATCTAACATGTTTTCATAATATCGATGATAGGGATGTTCCAACATTTAGAATTCTTCCCACATGAAAAGACGTGGTTTATTTAGATAAAAACAACAACAAAAAACACGCTGCTTAAGTATCTCTTTAAACAAAGACGCAGCCCCATCTGCTGGCTTTTTAGAGACCCAACACATTTCACCCGTTTTACATTTTTACATTTCTTTACACCACTTGTATTGTCAATGTAGTCTACACAATAACATTTCGTTTAATGGTAAATATAGCGCTAATAAATATAAAGTAAAAAAGTTTCGAGTGCGTTAGACTTTACTTGTGATGCGACTTACTGACATAAACTAATAATGCGTAGTAAAAATGCAGCGTCTTAGGTCTATTCATCGTGTGTAAATTATTTTAGTTTTCATTTATTTTATTAATTAATTATTTATGTTTGTTCCGTCAAAACGTACTCTGCACCAGAGCAGGAACCGGGCGGAGGGGCGGAGTTACACATTCTTCACCCTGGTGTTCAAAAGAGTGTGGAATAGCATCGGCCGGATTTAAACAACAAATCAATTGACACACATTTCCAATAATGCAACCCTCTCATTACAGGCTGCCACTGTCCTAATGGAGACATGAGTGCCTTTCTGATTACTCAAAAACTGTAGTTAGAAACTTAGTTAATTTGCTTTTTCTCGGAGATTCTGGAACGTGGTAAGTGAGTTGGATGTGTTTCGCCGCATCGGCCTGCTGTTTAAATAGCAATGTAGCTCAAACTATTTAACGGCGTGAGTGTATATGAATTGCCCTGAAATGGGTCTGCAACCTCAACTATTTGCGACTAAAATGTCTAAATTATTACCCACAGCGTTCCACATTGGCAGAGTTTAGTCCAAATTTTATGAGCCATATATTGTACAACGACGTAGATAATGTCACTGTTATGCAAGGACGTCTGCTAGCTAGCCTTGTTGCTAACGTTAGCTAAGTTGAAGTAGACAAGCTATCAGGTTATGAAAATATTAAAGACTCAAATTTTCGAAAATAGTCAGTGTATTTGAAATAGTCTACTTCCTGTATCACTCACTGATATGCACCTTGTATTTCTTTCTCCATTAAGCTAGTATAAAATGTAGGCAATTATGTAAAGCCGGGCTGTACAAGTGACATACTTGTCTTTTATTGTCTGTGCTGTTTATTATCTCTGACCTGTATACTGAGTCAGTTCACATCAGGCAGCAGCGACAAGATTCCGTCTAGTTTTATCTCTACCCTTGCTCTTGCGGAGAATTGTGTAGTTGGCACTTTTCTTGATACTGATGTGAGGTTGCAACTTAATGTCTTTCTAACCTGATTAAAATGTAGTAAGTGATATAGTAATAAACTTGCTTCTCTTATCATGCCCATCTCGCTTTGACCACGTTACTAATCTAATAAACGGAAACTAAAATATTCGATACGTCCAATTTATTGACAAGGTAGGCTGCATAACGCTCTCCTAAGTGGAATCCTGAAGCTTAGTAAAAAGGTGATAACTGCTGTTGACATTTTGCCATCCATGGTTGCAAAAAAAAAAAAAAACGTGATGTGTGCACCTTTTTTTTCAAAGGAGGGTTAACCTCAAGGCAATTTATTGGATGTCGGGACTGGATCCTCACCTTAACTTCGCCCTGATGTGCATGTTATTGAGCATTTCTCAATAACTTTCATCACTCTTTCAGTTGCTTACAGGATTCTTGTACTGTGTCATTTAACCGGATAGGTCGTTCTATGCTTGACTCACACAGGGTGTCCGTTTGAGAGGCAGAACCATGGTGCAGCAGTACCAGTCCCCCGTAAGGGTCTACAAAACACCTTTTGAACTCATTATGGCGGTAAGCTGACATAGTGTGCTGTTGATGTGTATTTGCATCTGGAATTGCATTTTTTTTTTCCCATGTACTTTCTGGGTGTGTTTTTAAATTGTTTCCCCATACATTATTGCGTGCTAACCAGAAACATGTCTTGCTAATATACATACTAGTATTTTGAGCCAATATTTTTGGTTGCAGAAAAAAGTTCTTTAACTGATCTAAATGGTTTCTTATACATTGGTATTTAAGGTTTCCAGGGTTATTACATAATTTAAGTTTCAAGCTGTTCTTTGGTGCCGTCTTCAACTATAGGTCACTTATTCCAGTGTACTCTCAGTGGTTTTTAGTGTTTGCCTCACAAACATCAGTATTTTTTTGTCCGTTTGTCCATATTTTTCAACGTGATTTTAATAAAAAAAATAAAATAAAAAAAAGAGTTTCATGAAACGTCCTTTGTTTAGCGTCACGTGCATAGCAAAGAGGGTAGAGGTTGTCTGGTTCAAGTTCTTGGAAGGGAATAAGAGGGACGCGGTATGTTGGGAAGTCGTAGGTCATCTCCTCCGGTCAACCCTACGCACTTTCACTGTTCTACCGTGGCGCCTCAGCTTCCGTCGCTAGGTCAGGGGTCGTCTTGTCTCATTGCCTACCGTGCGGTTTATCTTACCGTGGGTTGTACTATTCTTAGACCGGAGGTGATTTTTGACCAGTGATGTGGAACATGCTGTTCCTTTTTAATGGCGTTTCTACTTTTTCCTCCTCCTTTTTTTTGTCCTGTTTCGTCTTTTCTTTTTAGAAATTGTTTTTCAGTCTCTTGTTCTTTCCAGTGTTTGTGTCTGCTTTGTGGTGTTTAAATGGTTTGGTAGTCGTGGTGGTGGGGGTGGGGGGCACCCTTGTTGCCCGTGTGATTGTATCCTCTGTTCTAGTTGCATACTGCCTGATAATTATAAAGCCCTGTTGTCAGACTTCCTGTTAACGTTCAGCAGTGGAAGTACAGCAGAGGCTTTTAAAGGAACACCCCGTGACTTACGATGGTGGTTTCAAAATAATACTATGTGCATAACAAAAACAGCAAAAACAATCAAGACTATTTTTGGGTTGTAAAAAGCTTGCCATGCTTTTTGTTGGTAGATCCACTATGATGGGGTTATCTAATGAGCATTGCTGATGTTTTCTATAGATATGCCTTGACAGGCTTGTACACACCGCTTCTGTCTAAGACGGAATGTTATGTAATATCACTTCCTTGGATCGGGTAAAGGAACACTGCTGTTACATTTTGTTCTGCATACTGCAGACATCAGCTTCGCTGACATTGTAATCACACGTTTTGGGATTTTATGGCCCATTACATTTTTTCAAGCAACACTGCTAGGTCTGCTGAATCTCAACTTGGTGCGTCTGTGTGCGTGCCACAGCGCATAAAAAAAACAAACCGAAACAAGATGTTTTGATTCTGATAGAAACCATGAAGGAGTTGTCAATACCTCCCAACATTCCTTGCTTTCTAGTTTCAACTCGGCCAAATGCTTGTAGAAATGCACGCCCATCTCTCTTAACGGCTGAACAAAAAAAAAAAAAGAAGAAGAAGAAGAAAAAAAAAAGACATTGTTTACAAATATGTTCTCATCATGTGGAACCCATTGAAGAAGGTCTGCGAGGGAAAGATGTTTAGCCTGCAGCATTGAACTTCCTCATTCACTTTGAGTGGCCCCCCTTCATCTGGATCAGGTTCTGTCTGTCTGGCTTTCCCTCTCTTTGTTCTGTCTGCCCAGCTGATTACCTTGCAGGCCTCCTGACCGCACATCTGTAATCCCCCGCCCCCCCATCCCCCCACCCCAGGGGTTGGGGAGCTATTGTTGACGTATTGACACGCATAGAGCAGTCTGCTTTTTAGTGTTGGCCAGGCAACACATGAGGAAGTTAACTCTCCGGAATGTTCCGTGTGAGCTCGCGTCATTGCTGCAGTGCGGCTTCATCCCGGGACGCGCATAAATTGGACCTCGGTACATTCCGTGACTGAAGTAGCGTCCTCAAGTGGGCGCCTACAACAGAACACGGAATGCCAGAAAGTTGTTTTCGATTCGTCTTCTGAAGCCGGGCACTGTTCACACACACAATAAACAGTACGCCCACCCGGCCAGCCAGCCAGACACCTACCTAACTGTAGCCTACATGTATTGTGTGCTGGATTCTTCCCTTTGTGTTCGGTTTGAAACGTAGCTAGGGTCGGTTTTGGCTCCCCCGGGTTTGTTACATAGCCAGAGGTAGCTGGTTCTGTCTGTGCTATGAGCGGGTGACGTCAACGTTACTGTGAGCGTATTGATTATTCTCCGGCTTTGTGTTGTGCATAAAAGGCAGCCAGTGAAATGAAGGCTCTGCAAGCGTGTGTAGCCTTATGTTTGCCTGTTTTCTAAATGCCTCGACCGCAATACGCTGTCACACATGGTAATTGTGACTTAAAGGGAAGTCACAAAAAAAGAGCATTCTTCACCAATACACACGCCAGCTGTCATTTAAGCTAGTTCCCTTTTTTCTTGTTGCTTAACTTGAGCAAATGCAATGTATCTGTTTTTATTAGAGCCTGACCGATTACCGGATTTGTGTATGAGGGGGTAGATGGAGGAGGGAGGGAAGGGGGTGGTGCATCAAGATGAAACCATTAGGATAAAAACATTAGAACAGACGTAGACAAGGCAACACATAGGCCTACGTATTAAAACAATGGGACATTGCGAATCTAATAATAATTATTCATTTATTTATATAGCGCTTTTCTAACACCCAAAGTCGCTTCACAATATAAACATTGGATAATCGGACAATAATAATAATAAAGATGGAGAAACAATTAACAGAGACAACAACAACAGTTCTAACTATAAGTATGACAAATTAGAAGATCAGTAAAATAAAAGGACTGGATTCTAAGTTAACTAAGACTTAACTAAGGTATGTTGGGTGAAAAGAGGTTTTCAGGTCGGGTTTAAAATATTAATAACGAGCTGGAATTACGAATAACGGAGGGAGAGAGTTCCATAGTTTAGGTGCTGCCCTAGAAAATCCACGCTCCCCGAAATGTTTCAGTTTTACTTTTGGAATGACCAGTTGCCTATCTGCAGAGGAACGTAGTGTCCGGGGAGGGTGTCTCTGTCAACACAAGTGTTTGATAAGCAGCCTTCAGAGATCACTGCAAACAAAATGTTGGTTTACCTATATAGGCGTACGCTTAAGAATATATGATGATGTATAGCAATTTGTTCCAAATATCAGCGCCCCCCCCCCCTCCCCCCGGGCACCTTTCCTACCAGTTAACCTAGCCTACTCATAGGGGGTTGTGGCTTTTAGATCCAATGTCAAGGGGGTTATCCTAACGAAATCCTGGAGGTTCCATACAAGACTGGGGTTTTTTGGTCATCATCAGGCATTTTCTTTGAGGTTATCTCTAGCTCATAACAACCCTACACTGTGAACCAGTCCAAGCGGTTTAACAAGACCTCTGCTTCAAAACACTGTGTGACACTGCTGACTGTCACATGAACCAACTGGTTTATGAGGTTGGCGGGAGAGAAACCTTTGTCTGTGAGCGGTACCGGCGCTGTCCTCAAGCCTGTGCCAGACACACAGACCCGGGTGTCAATATTGACACGGGGGGGGGGGGGGGGGGGTGGGGGGGGGGGGGGGGTTGGCCCGGGGTATTATTTACTATCGCGGATTTTTATAATCCCCAAAT
>JAVQJS010133551.1:0-28589 GCA_036024795.1 Galaxias rostratus | reverse complement strand
AAACATTCGTACATTTGTATGCGTTCATTTGTTAACAGCGTCACTTATTTATAAATTATGAAAAACGTGTGAATTGTTGTACATACTGAACCACGCCATGTATATCTCAAGCAGGAAATACATTCGTAAATTTTTCAGTATTTATTTGTATAATTGATAGTGGTGTAATTCCATAGAGTCTCGACTGTTCATTGAGTAATAAAAAATAATTACAATTAAAAGGGGCGATAGGTCTGGCTTTGTGAGACAAGATTGGAGGAGGTGTCCAAGAGGCGCTTGGTGTTTCTATGACTACGGAATCCCGGAACTCAACCAATGGCATTGGTGACAAATATATTTATACCAACTCGCGCCCAGTGTCAGCCCCACAGCCATTTTCATACTGGGGTCGGAAACATTACCACGATCTTCCTTCTCTCAGTAATGTATATATGTGGTTACGAGTTCACAGAGGGTTCCACTGTTACACAACCCTATCCCCAAATTGCGAAGTGGATTTAACCGGATTATAGGCAATAGAGGCTGTTGATTTGGAACCACCACCCTGAAACGGAGTGTCCGCATACGACTATAGATCTCCGTTGCTACACCTCGCTACAACAAGGTGGGTTCTTAATATTAGGTGTTCCAATATGTTCAGAATTCCATGTCGCTCTTGCTATGTATATTCATTTTTTTTTTTTGCGCCGGAGAAGACTGAAACTAAAGTGCATATGCAGGTTGACTGATCAAACCTCAAAAACAAGCAAAGAACAATTTCTTTAATAATTAATCAAATTAATAATTATTCTATGATTTTTATGCATTGGAAAAAATAATCATGATGTACTCTCCTGCATAGTCATGATTAGTAAAGTCTATGTAGTCAGTCGAATGCTTAATTCTAAAAAAAAATCTGCACCGGTGTTTGTTACACTGTCACCCGTCTAGTCTACTTTCTCAGGTTGCAGGCTGTATCCCCAGGCCTCATATGTCTTGTATTTTAAGGGTTAATCCTGTTATTAAACAATTGCTCTCCTAGTTTTAAAAACTACAGAACACAAATCTGTGACGTAATCCATGTTTATTGATTTTATTTCATTCGCTTTTGAGTAAATTGATTAAATGCATGCAATTATGTTATATTTTCTATAAGACGGTCAATTCCCTTTAAAAATTGAACCTTTTATCGCAGTTTTACCCATGTAGCCTAAGAAAACAACAGATCCATGTAAATATAAAATTACAGATGTGTTATATTACAGTTGTCAAAACATTCCCCATCCAACCAGAAATTATATTAAGTAAAATACGTGTAATATACAAAAAACACATATTTTCCACAAGGGAGTGCAAGATGACCTCAAAAAGTACTTGTCTAAAGGCAATAATACCATTGTTCACATTATCACTTAATACAAAAAGTTTAGATAACTTCTTCATGTCATGTCATCGTTTGTACATAAACTGGTAAGCTAATGCTATTGCCTGGCAACAAAATATCTTCCTGAAAATAGGGGGCTGTATGTTTTAAGTTAGTGGTGCACGACATGACCAAATTGTCATGGCTGTCATCGATGCCGATACAGATATTGGTGGTTGAAAAATTCGTAGACTGATAGATCGTCCAATATTCCATCAAATGGAATTGTGACAAAGACATGCAACTAAGGTAGGATTTTTTTTATTGATTTACACTCAACTATTAAATGAATCGGTCAGTTAACTGAACAGTAATAGTGAATTAAGTATACATAGTTATTTTTATTGTTAGTTTCATTTTCACCTCCCTATCTTATGTAAACTATCAGGAGTTCTCACTACTGCAGATGCTGTTATTATTGTTATTATGGGTTAAGGGTTTTGGTGTTTTGAAAATATTTAAGTTGCATTTCATAGTGACCATATTATTATCCACAACAGCCAAAATAAAGTTGTTACACAGACCTTGTACAGGACAATGGAAACCTATTACCACGTACATTTTATGTTTAACGAGATATCCCCATTAAATCCTATTAGATTTGGCCCACATCACAAAAACGGGTCTGGCCCTGTGTCTACACATGTACACTGTGATATCGCTACAGCAGGTCACACAACATAAGTTGCATTGTAGCCACCTACCGTGCCTCTATGAATGTATTAGTGATAATAATTCATCGTAAATATTTGAGACAGATATTTCTTAAATTGTGATGATATTGCTGGACCGAACATGGGCCAGAACATCATTGCACAACTTTAATTTCTTTTTTAAATAAATGACTTCGATTTGTAGATCAACAGACAAAACATCATGACGAATTTGCATAGTGGGACTGGGAGAATAATTTTGCAACCGTGACTGAACAAATTTTGGCTGTAGATATTGTCATATCGCACAGCCCAATTTCAAGTGACAAATTCTATTTAATCTTTTACTCTGTCTACATGTTGTCAGCAAATCTGAGATGTCTGGTGCCGGTTGTTAAATCAGAGGTCATTCTAATGCTTGGAACTGAACTGAACCTAGAAAAAGAGGGATCGAGTCGGGACCACCTCCTGTGCTGTGACATGTCACTGCAGTTCCCTGCTTATTAATAGCCTGGTGGGTGGCATTCGACCCCCCAACTTCCAGTCTCCCATGCACAAACCCTAAACCTAACTGAATCAATGATCCTAAACATTGACATCAAGCTTAGTAAAAAAATAAAATAAAAAATTAACAAATTGCAGCAGAAAGAAAAATGTTTTTGGAAATATAATGTGTGCATGAGTGAAGCAGAGCCGTTGTATGGCCAACAGGCATCATCAACTCACACACACGATTCCATGTACATACACACACACACAAACACCCTATTTATCGTTTGAATGGATAACTGGTTTTGACAAGCTCGCTTTGTTACTTTATATTACTATGTGTAATATAATACCCAAAAAAGGAAGTATGATTTGCCTTCATAACCAAATGTTGAGAACAACACGTTGCTGTGTGAAAGCATGCTCATACTGTATTATCAATTTTGGTTGCCTATCTGTTGACACTTGTTATATTATATGTGGTTTACTGTGACACACTTCAGTTTGTAGAACCCAGGCTCAACAACTCAGCCCTTTACTCAGACAGCATTACAATCAGAAAGTGATTGGTTTCATAACACCTAAAAACAAATACAAAAATTACACTATATTCTTGAAATAAAACTGAAGTATTAACTTGGTTACATTGGTTGATTCTTCCACAGACATATTTAACCAATTTTAACATGATATCATACTGAAGCGCATAGTTAGAATCTGTAGGGATGTCACCAATACAAAAGACTTGAATGGGACATCCCCAGCCATGAGCATAACCTACTGTGAAGTTTGGGCAGCTTGTTGAAATAATATGCTGTTGAACAGTCAATATCACCTTGTAGGCATATATTTTATTTTAAGGCTCAATGTTGTGTTTCTGTTGACAACTGCCATTTTATTTAAGTGATTTGTTGTATTATTAAGGACCATATGTTCGGCCGTTCTAGGTCGTTTGATAGAAAAAAAAGTGGTATGGTTGCCAGTCATATCCGGCATTATAATGCTGTGTTTGCTAGTTGATCAGGCCGAATGAGGCAGAATTTAAATTACTAGAAAGTTAAGTTGATTTGTTGACGGGTTTGCTATGATATGCAGTTCATCAGGTGTCCATTTTATTGCTGTCCAGGAGACTGTGGCCAGTAAGTATGTATTTGAGTGTGTGTTGAGTATGCATGTGCTAAATTAAGAAAGATTGTTTTAGTGAGGGATCCATTGGTTCTAGTCTGCTAAAACCGTAAATACTGCAGGGTGTGAGACAGAGCTTCTAAAATGTACTTGTGTGTATGTGTTTGTGTCATGGTCCTAGCAGCTGTTTGTCGCCAGTAGTCTACTCCTCTGTAATCTAATCTGACCGTCTGACAAGCAGCAATAGGCCAGCAAGCTCCACCTTTTGGGCTCCGGTCTATAACTCCTAAAGACAAGTACTTTTGGGTCAATTCTATCCTGCTGGGTACATCCCTAGCTTGTTGACATTTGGTGTTTAAGGTCCAACGGGGCTGGGAAACAGGATCATGAACTATGTCTGGGCCCAAAATTGTCCACTGTATGAAATAACAGACTGCCACACAATCCTCTGTCTGACTGTCTGCCTTGACTTCACTGGTCCTCTGAGGCCTTTCCATTGCTCATCACATATGTCAAACCATTGTGTAAAGACCACATTTTAGTTAAGGCCTACCTGTATTAATGTACCTTCTAAACAATTTGACTGATGCACTACCCAGAAGGGCTGTCTTAGTGCCTTTTACTGCAGAGAAAAGTCCCTCAAGGTCTAGTGAAAAGCCTTTTTGTGCTGTTAAATTGTATTGAACCCTAACCATTACTTATTGCTCACTCACATAGGCCCAGTTTCCCATACAGGGATTAAGTTGAGTTCTAGACAAAATATCGCAAATTTCTGTCTAGGATTTGGTTTAAGCCCTGTACTGGAAACTGGCCATAATTTATTTATTTCCGGGAAGCCAAAAGCTCAATGTATTCTTTAGCAGACAGGCAATCAAAATTGAAAATAAAACTTCATAAACTTAAATTTTCACGTAATATAGTGATCTCCGAATTGGAAGAGCTGCAAGATCAAGCATTCAAATTAAGGTAGGCCAACCTTTTAACATCAATCAGTATAAATTTGCAATTAAGCCAAATTAAAGGACTGGAGGATCAGTTCTAAGATCAAAAGCCCGCTCCTGTGTTAAAACACAAATTATGAATCAGAGATATACATACAGCCAAATAACATTCACACTCAAACTACTTCACACAATATTGCAGTATAAACTGTATAAACTGTCTAACATAAAAAAAATGATCAAAACGAATAATAAGATGTGAACCAAGTCAATACATTTTTAATTAGGCAAGTTCACCCCTGAATGGATCCTTGGATTAGTCAGAATGATACGTTCAAAAGAATAGTCCACCCCTCAAATGGATTTTCGGGTTTAAGTCCTTTGTTCACTGGTCACTTGATAACTGTATATGCTAGGCACGATTTGGATTAGTGGAACAAGATTCAACAGAAGTATATAAAATACAGCAGTTTGTTTCTGAGGAATAATTAAAACTTTTACTGAAGGATTGGGGAGCTAAAGAGTGTTCTTGTTTAGGTTGAAACCAAAATATTGTACTGTATCGTAAATATTATGGTGAAGGGGGGGGTTATGAATTCTGCCTTTAAACAGGGCACTGCTGGAAAATAGACTTGAACTCAGTTGGTTAACAATGTTAATATTATATTTGTGAGAGATATTTATAGGAGAGGCTACATGACAGTGGTGAATGTTTCTGTCAGATAGCTTTCCCCTGTCAATAAGATGTACAACAAAAAAATAACAACATACTTATTATTAACAATTTACGGGCCTGGAAAGAAAGACAAAAGGCCCAACTAGAATGAATGGTGTGCATGTGAGCATGCATGTTTATTGTGTTTATTGTAGTGGAATATAATCTGATCTAGGTTAACCTCCTCTTAGCCTACAGATGCATGGCCTTTGTGATGGCATGTTTGTGTGTGCACTGGAAGACTATCTCTTATAATTTTTCACAAATGTTCCACATGTATTGTTAGTTTACTGCTGAATTGTATTTACCGTAAAGCATATGACTCCATTAGTAGAAAAACACAAAAATAACCATTTCCATTATTGCCATGTATGTTATTTAAAAAACCTAAATACAACATACTGTGTTGAGGCTGTAGATTCACAGAAATTGTCCGTCTAATATTACTTCAAGAACAATTTCGGTTTTGGAAATTATTTCATAATTAATTAAGCACACACTTGCATATAAACATACACAGGTCAATACAAATACATGACTAATGACACTGAATAATTGCCAAAGATGTTGCCTCAAAGATGCACTCACATAACACCCATTTTTTTATGCTTAATGTGTGTGTAATCTCTCCTCCTTGTCATTTGTCTGTAGATGTATTGCCACCCAATGCCATGACAGAAAACCTGAGCAATGGCAGGTCCCTTTCTCCATCTCCCTCCTCCTCTCTGGCAGCCAAGGGGTTTCGGAGTGTCCGTCCCAACCTGCATCAGAAGCTTTCCATCCCAGTGAGTCCCTATTCATGAACTCGGGTTTGCATTTCTTTTTTCGTTTATTTACAAATGGCCTCGGGTTATCTATTAATCCGCACCATAAACATCAATCATCCAAACAATAGGCCTCTGTACACCGAACCTTAACCTCCTTATAAGTAAATGGAAAGGGTGGTGGAAAGGGACTGGGGGAGGGGCTTATCTGTTTTAGTAATTGTATTGGTTCCCTTTGTAATGCTTCAATGTTCTCCCCTCATAATCAGTATGGTACTACCATGAATTACCATGACCAATGTGTTGTTGGCATATTCAAGCCACTCACTTTTCTTTTACTTTTTTTTTCTCCAACAATCCTTATTCTTTTATAAACGCTTTCTTTCCTTTTTGTCACTTATTGCTTTAAAATGTTTTGAGCATTAGTAGGAACTACAGTTATAACAACAATAATGCCTGAAACCATGCAACTAAACAGCCAGTTGATCATCACCTAAATGTAAATTAAACAGTATCAAAAGGTGTGTTATAGGTACAAGTGTATCCTTTCCCTCAATTACCGCTGTGTCTCAGTTTCTCCTTTATCTTCGTCTTTCTTTCGGATTCAAAGGTAAAAGGAGTTGGAGGACAAAACAGCTTCGGTCATACACCTGTCTACCCATGGTCCACCTCTCCATCAGTTCCCTCCTCCCTCTCGTCCTCTCCTAGCCACAGCCACAATAGGAGCAATGGTGAGCGTAGACGCACACACACACACGCGCATACGCACACGCACACGCTTGCACACATACACTTTATTTTGTCTGCTGTTCCTGTGATAGTTGTGGGAAGGTTTGGCTCCTGTGCGTGTGTCCATGTCCTCCTTTTGAATAGCCAGTGATCTTTGTAATGGCTTTGACAAATGAGTCGGATTAACACACTAATCTGAAACCGGATTACCATGACTGGCCGAGTGGACGTCTGTGTGTAGAAGGAGGAGGGGGGGGGCATTGCACATTGTAGTGAGACAACAGCTTTGAGCGTCAAGATAATTGAGATATATCTCCAGACATTTCACTAGGTGACTCCCACCAAAGAGTTTATGTTGACAGGTCTGATATTGATCTTGTGTATATTTGTTGTTTTGTGTAGGGATGTTACACATTTCTTTTTGTGATCCTTGATCAGGTGAGTTCAATGGTCAGAAGATGATATCCAGGCCAAGTACTTCACCACTGGATGGAACTGGAACCAGTACTGTGAGTAACTTGGACTGCACTCATTCATTTATTTCAGTTAGCTTTCTTTTCTCATGTTAACAATTCCAAACATGGATCATGGAATGATGGATGAATGACAAAGCGCAGAACCAAGTCAATTACTGGTTTAACTGTAAACCAGTGTTGCCCATTGTGTAATTCAAATCTCCTATTACAAATGATAAAGGTTATCACACCGGAATTGTTTGTGCATTAAAATGTCTGTTTGTGTGTGTTAATCTGTGTTGGTGCCCTTATGTGTCAGGTGGTGCACCGGCCTAAAGACTGGTACAAAAGCATGTTTAAGGAGATCCATATGGTGAATAAAGCAGGTGAGTGAGAGTCAGTGGCTGTTCTATACAATGGAGAGGAATGCACAACACTAGCATTTCAATGTTTATTTTTTTGTCGTTATTACTAATTGACTATACTACATCAGCCCTAAGATTGTGAGACCAAGTTTACTAGCACACAATTTATATATTTCTATCAAAAGATTTAAAACATTCACCATTGACTGGAGAGTTAGGAGCTACTATGTTGCAATTAATTAATCATATCTGTAATACTAATACTTTTAATTACGACTGCAGTAATATAGACATTATAACGTGCTATCAGAAGAAATATATTGATAATTAACAAAATAGTTGCATATAGTTGCTTTAATATAAAATAACTATAGTTCCATCAGATGAACATTTATGATATGCATTATGAAATATATCTGCTGCAGCCTAGTTATAGTCAAGTGAGAGACATGTCGTTTTTGTTGTGAATTTAGATATTATAGATAGATATTGAAGAGCAGTGCATTCGAGTCTGTAAATTGATAAAGGCCTACATAAAGATACTAAGTGGGTCTAGATTGGGACTAAGAATGCTCTTGCAAACCACATCCAGTTCAGGGATATTAACAAACATTTGTTGTAGAGATTGCTGTTGCACAGAGGGGGATAGAGTGTGCATGGAAGTACATCACAGCAGAGCTGATGTGAGGTTCTAACCACATCTCCAACTGCAGAACCAGGATTATAACAATGCGGAAGAATCAGCTAAACCACGATAATGATGTTATTAGTATTGTGTTCCAGGAAACCCAGACATCCCAAGAAGCATCTCTGATCACGGCCTCCAATCCCATGTACTTAGACGCAGCCAGCCCTCAGACCTTGGATACCAGCAGACAGACATGTAACTATCTTGTGCCACCACACAAACACATGAGCCAGCACACACGCAAACAGAAGCACAGAAAAGAGAGCAGTCTGCACACCCACTTATGAATTCTGTCCAGTCCTCCTAATAAGTTTGTGTGGTACTCACGTTTGTTGTCTGCCCTGTGTTTGTGTGACTAGGAAAGAACAGGAACACCCAGACAGACAAGTGAATACACAGCCCTTCAGAGTGGAACCTGGAAGCATCTTGGACTATGAACCTGGCAGGACCGCTGAGGAGGAGCAAGAAGGACAGGTACCATCAACTCCTTGGCCCAATGGCACATTGCACTTTGGTTACTTACTCCTCACCTCAGCTCGCTAGGTTGAGGAAATTCAGTTTTTTTGTGGCCTGCCAGGTTAATTTTCAAGGATTTGAGGACGCACTGACATATTTCAATGCAAGCGTAGTTACTATCTAATGACGAACAGCGCAATGCAGGAGAAAGAGTAGCGATAACTTCATGCTGTTGCTCGCTAAAAGGGCGTCCACCTCCACCATCCTCCAAAGTCCTCCTTCATCCATCTCCTCACTATCTAGCCTGTATGCTTCACCTTTTAACACAGCAACACATTCTGTTTTCCAAAATGTTCTTCTATTTTCCATCACTTCTAGTTTCTTTTATTCTCTTGTCCGTCACCCCTCCCCCTCTCGTGTCCTCTTACTTGCTTTCCTCACTTGTCCCGCTCATTCAAACTGTCAATCCCACTACCAACCCCTCCAGATATTTTCTAATTCAGATCTAGCACAAGAGGATGAACCCTGGTTTAATTACTTTGCTAATCTGGAATTTGGTCGGCCGGTAAGTCCTCTGTCACTCCCTGGCTCTCATGTCTTCTGCCACAGCTTTATAGTTTTGTATGTTTTAAAACTAATGGGCTGTGTTTGTGTGTGTGTGTGTGTGTCTGTTTGCTTTAGACTCAAGCACTTGGCCATGCATAGTGTGTTGGTAATGATTAGGGCTAGGACGATTCTCTTATGGGTACAATGCATTGATGCAAATAAAACGAGCAACCCCCCAAAAAATCTATGAGTATTTACATCTGCCATAGACACCATAGTTTGATTCAACAGCATCATACTTTTTTAAAACAAAAATGCCATCGGATGTCTGAAGATGTTGTACAAAAGAAGCCAACTCAAAGGTAAAATGTGTATTTTGCCAGACCAATAATAAATCAGACGCTGTTGAATCAAACCCTAGGTGTCTAGTGAACTGTTTTTCTGGCTACTGCTAAGGGGGGAAAAACATGTTCTGAAGTGTGTGCACAAATGTGTCATGCATTGGGGGGTGTATTTTAATCTTGTTTTAAGGCAGTATTGCAATTGTATGAAATAGAGCTAAATATAAAAACCCAGTTGTAATTGTCATTTTGTTTTTGCCTCTGTCATTCATCGTAATAACTTTATTTGGCTATCAAACAATATAACAAAACAGCTAAGCAATAACAATAAAAAAAATGATAATACAATTTGAGAAAATGTTAAGTTAAATAGAAGTAAAAAGGATAATATTTATATATAGAGTCAAATTACAAAATTATTACGAATTACAAAGGCAAGTTTGGAGTCCAGTAAAATAATAGTAATTAACAAACAGACTTGTAATCTGTTTAATTAAGTTCAATTTAATTTAAATAAATGTATGTCAATATTTCTCTCCACCTTCTCTTTTGCTTGCATCCTCTATTTGCAAAATAGTGATTCTTTCTGTTCCCCCCATTACCCTTCTGTTCTCTGCTTTCCAGCCCCCGAAAAAGTGTCTTGGTGAGATCCTTCACCAAAGTCCCCCCAGTAGCCCTGTCCAGGTAAACAGACTCCACCTCCATCCTGTTCACTTGTGACATGTTGCCTTTCAAAAATTAGTGTGTGGTGGTGAAGTGAGAAAATTGGTTGGAAAAGAAAAGAGAAAGAGGCTATAGCTCGCTTTCTATAGAAGTACTACTGCATTTTATACCTAAACAACCCCCACCATCAGGGAAAGGGACAAGGTTTCTCTAAATCCTTGTTTTCACTACTCAAACACATGAATGAACGCAAGTCAAAACCATTTGTATTGGAAATAAAAGCTGTCTTCTTATTTCTGCTTTTTTTCTCTCTCTTCAGTGCAAATCTATTGTGTTTAATCTTACTGTGCCTTTTCTTTTCTGCAGCACAATAAGTGAAAATAATATAAATAGAGTGATATGAATGTTTTTTTTAACCATATTAAACCTGTTGGAAAATGTTCACCACCTGTGTTGTATTTCAGACATTTTTACATCCTCACACAACACAGGGACCTAAACACAGCCCTGCAAGGTAAGCTACACGTGTTGTGTGCAATTGATTGTGTGCTTATGTGTGTAACACTGGCACAACACTGTGACATCAGTTAATATTCTCAAAATAATTTCACATTAACATTAACCTTATCTATCTCTTTCTCACACACCATGTATTTAGTGATTACAGGAAGAGGAGAAAGTCAGAGCCAGTAACATCTGTCCCCACTAGCAACCTGGGAGCCCATCACAGCTCAGCAAGGAGTCTCTCCTCCAATCAGGGCCTTATATGGCCCACAGACTCCGCCCCCGTCAGTCCTTCCCTCAAAGGTAGTTCTGTCTCCCGTGTGTAACTTATTCACGTGTGTGATGCTGTATGTGTGTGGGCACATAACCCAAGTACAGGAACTGCATTTATGCACCTGTTTAAGTATGTTCTCTTATGTTGAGCTGCACCACTTGCACGCGGTGTGTCTGTGTGTGAGCATGTGTGTTTGTGTGTGTGTGTGTGTGTGTGTTAAAGTCCTCTTCTTTCTCCCTGTCTCTCATGCTGCTCTATGGATTTGTCAGGTGGGGATGTCACTAACCCCCCTTCATCCAATGTCCATCCTGATCACCAACATACCGCCACGCATCACGCAACCACTGCCTCATACCATCAAACACTCTTACCGAGTGAATGTCAGTCTACTACTACAGTCAGTTTGGATTTTACAGCGCAGGATGGTAGTGGGGGGGTAAAGAGTAAGGCAAAAGAGAGAGTGCAGGAGGGGGAGACAGGGGCCATTGAAATAGAACAGAGAAAGAAAACAAATGAGGAGTCAACACTCTCACGCTCGCTAAGCTCTGGCTTGCTGTCCGATCAATCAGATGTGAAAGAACCCAGCAGTGACACTTTCCACCACGCCTCTGGCTTCCGCCGTCTCTACTGCTCCATGCACCACATTGACAGGCAGGAAGTGATGTCAGGACATGCCTCCAACCCGCTGTGCACGGTGCGGGCACGAGTACTCCAGTATGAGGCAGAGTTGCAAGCTGACCGGCTGCAGAGCTGGAGGGGCAGCGCTCAGCAGCAGGTCCCCTCTGACACCGTCCAATCACACGTCTCACAGTTCGAGCGCCTGATCAGCAGGTCTCGGTCCATGCCCAACCTAAGAGGTGGGGCAGGAGTGGGAGAGAGGGGGAGCCAGAAAATACAGATCACCTTGAGCGCAGATGCAGAGAGGTCTGAGACTCTATTGAAATATAATAATCCTCCCTCATCCAGTCGCAACCCTCCAGAGGGACAGCCCCACTATCCTAGGATCAACAGATGTGCAAACACACCTCAAAGACTGGGACGACATAACAAAAAACTCCATTACCACAAGCACTCTTTTCGCCAACCTCACTCAGTAGTTGACTCGAAAATTCTTTCCGGCAAAGACATGCGCCACAACCACTCGATATCACATACAAGTAACAACCTTCAACCTAAACCCCCGCACCAAGACCTTACACACTCAGCAACCTATAAGGACCTAAAAAAATCACACACGGACCAATGCCTTACACAATCGTTTACACATAACACAGAACATGGAAATGTCCAAAATAATTATAGTCACAGCAAGCATCACCATGACATTAGCCACCAAGATGAATGCCGCCACCTTGGCAATTTCAAACATTACTCTGATCAATCAGTCAGCGAAGGTGAGGATGCAGCTTCTGATTTGCTGGTCATGGACGGCTCCTCCTCCTGTGACAAAAGTGACACGGAGCACTTCTCTAACTGTTCCTACCCTCTTCATCATAATTATCATCATCCTCAATTATCCTCCTATGAAAGCCACCATGCTTCCACTCATCCTCCTCCTCCTCCTCCTCCTCCTCCTCCTCCCCTCCCTGCTGTGGCCAGTTGCTGTAAGGGGTTGTGCTACAGCCCCCAGGTCGTATATGACTACTGCAGACCTGGCCCTGAGCAAAAGGCTGACGCTAGTCAGGACCCAGACCCAGGCCAAGACAAAGTGGCCTCTCTGCTCAGCCCCATGCCTTTTGGCTGCCGGATCCAGCCCTACAGACTTCCTGGAGACCCAGCGCCCCACTCAGTGTATCAGGCCCTGGACCGAGCCCTGAAAGACATATGGGAGTACCTCGGGGAGGAGAAGAAGGAGAGAAAGGCCTGCGACAGCCTCTTCTTCAGGCTGCCTGATGTGCCCCAGAGGAGCAGGTCGCTGGTTGGCTGCAGGGCTGATTACCAAGGTCTCACACGGTTGACCTTCGATACCTATGACTTCGTCTGTCCATTTCTATTAATCTGTCTATAGCTATGGCTCTCTTAGTGCCTTATTATTTTTGGCTGTGTCGTGGTGGCATGTGTATTTAACTTTATGTGTTGCTGTCAAGTCTGAAACGAGTTTCTGTTTTTGACTTTCAAAAGAGACTGATCACACAGTTATCATTTATATCTAAATGCAGGTTCATTTTCAGTGTGAGGTTTTTTCAGTAAACCATTGAAGCATAAAGTGCTTTAAATAGAACAAGGTATGAAGCTGCTCAAAGCAGTAATTTTGTAAGTTTCAGAAACTTCTTAAAGTTACTTAATCCAACTTGCAAAGTATTACCTATATATGTCTCACAACTTTTCATAACCAATCTCAGTGAGACCAACAACATGCAGCCTTCTGATTCAAAGCGATTTTGCTGTATTACAATGCACATAATTGTCCCTGAGGTACACTTGAATTGTACACCTGTAGATAACACACTTCATTGTGGCTCTTTGGAATGCTACGTAATTAAATAAACTACTATATGTGAATTGAATCTTGTCGGTCCCAGTGCTAACAGACTTTGTACCATGATACAATTTAAATTTTCCACTTACAGGAACTATAAACTATCACTGGCTCACATTTCTGACTATCTTGTTTGGTTTTTCCAGACCAGAGTTGTTCCAGCAGCCAATCACAGGCTGAGCTTGGAAGTCACACCCCTTTAGGAAGACCATCTTTTTATGTCAAAGAGGTCGGAGTATGTGAAATCTTCACTAAATACATTCTTACTAACCTTCCCTCCTCTCCTGCCTAAATGTATTCCAATCTTTCTTCCTTTCCTAATCGTACTGACCTCATGGATATTGCCACAGAATCCAACAGCCACAGCCCTCTATGACTTCAAAGCTCAGACTATCAAGTGAGCAAAGATTTAGTCTTAAACACAGCCGATGCTTTGAGCCAACTGTTTGCATACATGGCAAGCTGGGTACATTAGCTGGTGCTGCATGTTTAATCTTGGCATTCATTCTAGCGTAACTGTACCCTCATTTTGTCTGAAACAAGTTCATACCGATAAGCTTGCTATCTTATATGACCATTTCTCCTTACCGATGATGCTGAATGCTTATTATATGCAGGGAGCTGTCTCTGAGAAAAGGCAACACTGTGCATATCCTGCGTACAATCGACAACAACTGGTATGAAGTCGAACACAGTGGACGTGTTGGGATTGTTCCTATCTCGTATCTACTGGTCAGTAACTTTGTCTGTTCTATGTACAGACATGTACATTTGTGTTTGTTTTACCCTAATCCCCTCCGGTCTCTACAGAAAATCCCTGTCTCTGACCACTCAAAGCCCTGTCGCCCCCCACCCCCAGGGCCAAAGAACAAAGTGCTGGGCGAGGCAGTGGCTCGCTACTCCTTCGCTGCTGACACATCTGTTGAGCTATCACTACGGAGGGTAAGATTCACTTCCGTCTTGCAGTGATAGGTTTATCTCTCTAGTGTCTTCATTGTCATTTCAATGCAACATGTGCATGTTTGTGATTGTGTGTTTCTCTAGGGTCAGCGGGTGCTAGTTCTTAGGCAGGTAGACCAAAATTGGTATGAGGGTCGCATACCAGAATCCTCTAAGCAGGGCATCTTCCCCGTCTCTTATGTAGAGATGAGTGCACAGTCTCACTTGCCTCTCAGCATATCGAATGACAGGATCGACATGGAGGTCTCCTCCCAGGTAGGTGACAACTTTTTGGAGAAGCTGTTGTGGTTTTGATTAAATGCGAGTTACTGTAGACACAGGTCATTCTCCATCCCTGCCTATGTTGCTACTCTCTGTATTTATTTTACTCTCTTCCCGTCTGTTCCCCAGTCCTCTCGATCAGTACACCCTCGATTCAGCTCCTCCTCCCCTCTACCCTCTCTTTGTGGGTGTTCGTCTTCATCTTCCTCCTACCAAAGAGCTCAAATGCAGGATATCACCAACGATTGGTTGTCCCCAAGTCTGGGCCTCCCCTCCCCTTCTTCCATCAGCTCCACCCCTGCCCCTACACCCCCTCCTCCTCCTTCATTTACCCCAACTCCCATCCTTCCTTCGTTGTCCATCAGTTCTTCTCTTGCCCCAGGCCCCACCCCTTCTCCCTACCCATATGGCTTGCTGGCAGAACTGCAGGAGCTAGATTCACTAGTGTCCCCTAGCCCTTGCACCCTCCCCGCCTCTCTCTCCCCTTTCCTCCCTAATGCTTTCACACTCTCTCGATCTCCTTCCGTGTCACTCTCTTATTCCCCCTCTGTACTTTCCTCGTTTTCCCCTACACGGTCTCAATGCTTCCAAGACGGTCATTTCATCCCTATCTCCTCTTCTAAGTCCTATACCTCCTTCCCATCTTCCCCTGAACTCAGCCTCTCTCCTTTCCCCTCCTTTCCCTCTCTCTCTACCTCCTCCCCCTCCATAGATTCCAGCCCTCTTTGTGGCAGCGTGGTTGACCTCTCACAAGCCAGCACCAAGCTGTCCTTCATCCCAGATTGCCCAAACTTAGCTTCTTCTCCCACGTCTCTTGAGGCCTTCCATCTTGCCATTTATGAGCCTAGTGAGCCAACAACTCATTTGGATAGCAACCAGTCCAATACCATTGCTCCCCAGCCCATTCAGGAAGCCCTCTCCAGAGCTCAAGAAGAGGAGCTATGTGAAGAGGTGGTGTCCATTATTCAGGGCAGCCAATTGCAGGGTCCATTTAGTCTAGTGGAGGACCTCCCAAGGCTCTTTATAGAGGAGATGGAGGGTCTGGAAGATATCCCGACCCTCCACACTTTCAGCCCTGAGTCCAATGAACCCCTAATAAAACACCAGCGAGAGGAGGTTGTAGATGGTCACAAAGAACCTGGGATGAAACATCAACCCGCAATGGAAAGTTTTATACAACCTTGGAATCAAGTCAAACCCCCCAAAGAACCCATTAGAAACACTATTGTTGAAAATCAGAATCAAATTCAATTGCAGTCTGGTCTTCCAAAGCCTGTGGAAACTCTGGTAGGACTCCAGGTAGAACGTCCAAAACTATTGGAACCTCAGATAGAACTTCAAACCTTGGTGAAAGCCTTGGCAGATCATCAGAATCCTGTGGAAAGCCATCTAGAATCTCATGTAGATCATCAGACCCCGAAATGCAAGGTAGACAGACCACCGCAATGCTGGCTTGTTCTATGTGTGATTTCTGTCTTAGATTTAGATGCATTTTTACATGTAGCACTCCTGCTGGGAATGATTAAATTGTTTATCTGAGAATTAGCTTGAGATTTGATCATGCCCTAGTGGCCAAATAGAGACCAAATGTGCTGAATAAATGAAAGGTTTGGACAAAGCATAAATGCAATCTTATAAATACTCCACAAAAGCATGTGTTGGCACGTAGGATCTGTCCTTATCTCTCTCCCTCTTTATCAGCAGGCTGATGTATCCCATGGTGACTCTGTACTTGTCTCCTTTTCAGCCAGACCCCTTCAACTCTGCCACTTGCACACCCACAATTCCCTCATCGCTTCCTTCTTCTCTTCCATCTAATCCCAAATCTACGCTTACTTCTCCCTTGTCCCCTCCCCCTGCTTCCCCTTCTCCCCTCCTCAGGGGGCATTCGGAGACTCGCTCACACAGGTCCAAGGTACAGGGCCCCTTTGTCTGCACAGTTTGTGTGAGAAACTGCTGTGATAAATAAAGTGCCCATCCGCTCACTTGTCATTCCATGACCTTTGATTTCTCCCTCCTCCTTCCACTCACTGTCCTATTCTTATTTTCTTTGTTTAACACAGTACCCGGCACTTATAATAAACAAGGCCGGGGAGGTCGTGGGTCATATCTAAATATGGCTTGTGGCTCACATGGTGGCAGAGGCACAGAGAGGGAGAGTGTGTGTGTGTGGGCGGGGACAGGGATGGGTGGCAGATGACATTTGGACGACATAAACACACACACAATCACCAAGACACAAATTGTATGTGGATGTGCAGATATGTGACTCCACAAACACAGCCATGCAACCTTTGATAGATAAGTCAAGCATGTTCTTGTCGTTTTATTCTCTGTGTTCATTCTCGTGTCTGATTCTACATATTTGTGTGTGTGTGCGTGCTCATGTGTGTGTACAGACACTTCAGAAAGAAGTGTTGCTGGTGGGTAAGCCCCCCCGTAGCCCCATTCTGTCCCGGAGATCCTGCAGCTCTCCTCTTCGACACACACATTCCCCTTTGTCGAGGGTATGCTATCCCACAATGTTGTCTGTCTGACCATTAACCAGCTTTTAAACTGTACATATTTATACATGTGCGGTACCAGTTAAACGTTGGGAGGCACTTTCTCATTCAAGTGAATGGGAAGGTATGACCTAGGCTTGTGTTCACGTACTTTGTTCTGAGTTTTCGAACTACTTACTGCTTTTTGATTGGAGGTTGGAGGTGAATAGCCGAATGCCATTTAACACTGTTCTTTTAAGGGATAAGAAAGGGGGAAGACAAGGGAGCGCTAACATTTTACCTGCTACTAGACCTATCTACTTTTTTGTTTGTATTTGCCTAACTAAATTTGACTATTTTGGCTAAGAGTGCTAGTGGTTCTGCAGAGAAACAGTTGCTTAATCCTGGCACAGAAACACACTTAACATAAATAAATATATATTTTTTTTCTTTCCAGCAGCCCGCTTTCAGTCAAGAGGGTATACAATGTGGCGGAGAGCCGTAAGTCTCATATTGAATGTTTAAACCTTGAATTTAGCCTGCAATATTTGGAATTTCCATTCCATAAAGTATAAAAGTAAATGAACTAATAAGCAATATTCAACGTGGATAAAGAAAAACACATCCCCGCAGTGTAGGTCTCCATGTAATAGTTGTGCAGGTTTCATAAACTACACCTTAATCCCAGTTCTTCAATATGGTTGCGTGTGTGTTAGCTTCCAGGTGCTGTATAACTATGTACCCCGGAACAAGGACGAGCTGGAGCTGCGAGAGGGGGATGTGATCGACGTCATGGAGCGGTGTGACGATGGCTGGTTTGTAGGTGAGAGGTCCGGGGAGTGGGATTAGTATTCCTTTATACGTACAGATTCATCCTTACTGTAGAACGTACTCAGCCTTATTCATCAGGTGTTTTATAATTATGTGTGTGCGCCCATTTCATTGTCTGTGCCTGTGTATGGATGGGTCTATGTGCCTTTCGTTTTCAGGAACATCCAGGAGGAGTCGTTTTTTTGGGACGTTCCCTGGGAACTATGTGAGACGAATCTAAACCTTTGTTACCATGTTGACACAGCACAACTCATCGCTTTCCTACCTACATATGACTGATGTAATACAATTATATCAGCTATCAAATAACTTGGACCCCCTAGTCCAGTGGAACAGTAAATGCAACAACTTCAAGAGTTCTGCCTCAGTCCGTCCTCTCACTTTTTCTTCTGCAAACCAAGGACTCTCAGAGCCCACTCCAACGACAGTGGTCATGTGACCTATGATACGAATGGTCATGAATTTGAAAGAAAGAAAGAAAACAGAATTATTTTAAATTGCAGCTCAAGATGATATTCAAAGGAATTCTTTGAAAGCAAGGCATATTTCCTAAACCAGTGCGATATTAATATTTATTGTGGAATAATAAACTTAAAAAGTTATTTTTGAGTGCAGGAATACCTTAGCGTCCCCCTGGGACCCTGCATAGGATAAGCGGCATAGCTAATGGATGAATTCCTTAGTGTAAAATGTTATGTCAAAGTGAAATTGTTTTACTTTGAACTACTCGTGCAATGTATATTCACCTTTTTCCTATTTCATTCAGGTGTGCATGTCAAAGAATGGACCTCAAAGTATGTGTGCATGCCTTGGATACTCAAAGAAACTAATTGTAAAGTTGCCAATACCTTTACTTACTTTCTATTTACATCTACATACATATTTTATACTTTTGTGAATATTTATGGTTAAATGCGGATTGTAGATTACAGTTTGTAAGTCTGAAGTAATGAATGAGGACAAGTTAAAGAAAAAAAACTTCTGAAAAATTTGCCATTTTCTTTGCTGGATCTTATTTTACAAACAATAAGAATGGAAACTCTGTGAAAGCTGGACATAACTCAAAATTAGATGATCAATGTATAATACATCTAATGCATTGTGCACTATGTGCTACTGAATGAATGCAACTAGACTAAACTGGAGTGAATTGTATTACGGTATCATACTGAATAAAAGTTTGCTTCTTGGCTGCACCAAGAGACTGACAGACTAACATAATTATTTATTTTGTAAAAGGTTGGCAATGTCATATTGTTGTGGTATGCTAGTCAGGCAATAGATTAGTGGTTTTGATTAAATTGAAAAAACAAACTCATACATGAATCAAGTAGTTTGTATAGACATTTAGGATGTTTTGTGTTTGTTAACCTCCTCCAGTACCATGGAGATTCCAATAGTAGTCTACCGAGTCATAATATATTGTCCAGTAATCAGTGTGGAAGCACAGCTGACACTTTTCAAAATTAGAAGTCTGAAGTTGCAAATGCAAAGACAATGCAAATTGTCACTGTCATTCATAATTAACTTATGGGTATTTATGCAAAGATTTAGTGCACAAAATGATATTGAAATATAAGGTAATTTTAAGATTAGAATAGGAAATATAGCGTGATTCTAGACTCACGCAAACCAATGTGTGTCAACATCAGGCTGCAGGATTCTATTGTGAAGATCTAATAAATTGTGTTTTTTCTAAATTGAAGATTCTTGTATTGCATTAAATAAAACATTCAATTTAAATATAAGGGGATATGTGCAAGGACATATAATTTATTTCATCATTATAAAACATATTTGATATTTGAGGTATATTAATTGCTTTGCCTCCATGGCAAGTGAAGTCACTGTTCTGTGCAAACTATTGGTTTTCTAGCATGCGCCATATGATGTTTGTCTGGCACGGTGGTAAGAAGTAAATAAAAAAATATATATTTTACTCCCTTTTAAGGAATGGGAAATAAAGTAATGTGAAAAGACATGCGACAACCGCAGGAATTAAAAAGCGATCTACAATCATTGTTTATGTTCCAATGAAAATATGTAAAAATTCTAATATTAGATCTTCTTGCATCTTAGGGACCTCTCTTTGGCTTCTAATAAGATTTCATGACTTCATTCTGTGGTAGGGGCATTCTTTTAACATTAGCCAATCAGCACATAGATGCAGGAAAGTGGATAGACTTGAGACCCGCAACAAATAGTCAGACAAAAATAGAAAGTCAGACAAGTGAGAAAGAGTGTGATCACTACACAGAGGTAGAGGAGTCCAAAACAATCAACATAATAGAGGAAAGGAAGAAAAAAAGAGTGGTGAGAAAATGCCTCAGAACCTGGTGCTTAAGGGTGGGCCTCCCTGGGGGTTTCGAATAACAGGAGGAAGCAACGTTCATCAACCAATCAGTATTTCTCGGGTGAGTTACCGTGTGTCAATCTGTGAAGGCAGCAGAGGAGGAAACATAAAAATAAATGTTACAAGATTTCTATTTCAAATAATGCTTGAAAGAGTTCATATGATCTATAGAAACTTGACACTGTCCTGACTACGAGCATATACCATAGAACTCGCACATTCTCTGACTAACAGTCAAGCAACACCATAAGCCTCAAATCAAGTTGTTTATGAGAGCAGTCTCTTAACGTCTCTGGAGTAAATGGAGACATTTGGCAAATATATTATTAGCCACTGTAGAAAGATAATTCAAGTCACAGTTAAAATATATATCATATACTTGATCTCTTTCCCTCCTTTCTCCACTACTGTCTTTCACACCCCTGCCTTCTTTCTCTATCAGCTGTTCTGTCTGTCATTGTGGTTTTGACAGTCTAGAGAAGTGACCGTTCTAACGCCACCTGGTGTTTATTGTCAACTAGGTAACACCAGGGGGTGCAGCCTCCCTGGCTAATCTCTGCCCTGGCGACATCATTCTGGCAATAGGGGAAGTGGCCACGGAGGATATGACCCTTGACCAAGCCCACAGCTCTGTTACAGGTTCTACTCATCAGCTCAATCTTAAAATACAGAGGTACTGTCTCAAATCTCCAACTGCAGACAGACGCACACACACAAATAAACCCAAATATTCAATCAATCAATCTTTAACTAGTGCATACATTTTATGATGAGAGTATATCAAAATTACTGCAAATGTATATTTTTGTAAAGTCGCAAATCTTTTTACAATCTCTGCACATGAATGCAAAGAAATGTATATAGTCTAGACCGGTGGTTCACAACCTGGGGATTGTGTAGCTGTGTACTAGATTGTTAGTAGGGACAAATCAGCGGTCCCTCTGCATTGGTAGGGCCATGCCCCAACGGTTCCACCCTACATCTAAGCCTATGATCCCCTCTAAATTCAGCCATCAGCAACCCAAGAAGAGGATCTTGAGAGCCTTTATGTATATCCAGTTCACCACACCACTGCAGAGAGTGATCGGTCTGACTTGTGTGTTTCTTGGGAACTTAATGCTAGCAAATACCGTCACTTTCTCCCCTGAACGCCCTTCATTGAGATCAAACCAGGGGTCCATGCATTGAATGGTAGTAGCAAGGGCACTTAGGGTAAGTCAGAGCAACAGTTTGAAGACTTTATACATAAATAATTTAATTGTGGGTGCCTAATTGTGACTTTAGAGCCCATTTGTGTTTGCAATGCACATTTATGACAACAACGTTTAAATATCTATCTATAATAATTATCAGTATGGCATTTCTAAACTATATTTAACCTAAATAAAATCCCACAGGAGCAAATAAGTGTACACATGCTTGTTTGAAGGGAGTGGATTTACACAAGCAGTTCTGAATTACATTTTCAATGATCCGGCATATATTTTTTCAGTATACTTCTAGCACTACTTATGCAATACACAAAAGGGACCAAACAAATAAGTGAGTGTACACATTAGTAATGAGGTGATTAATCTAATGCATGAATGCTATGATATGTTTACCAGTACGGAGACAAAATGAAGCAGCAACTGAAAATATCGGTGATGTGTCTTCTTTTTTCCCCCCAGACCTGAGACCCAACTGTGGTCTCCACAGGTGGAAGCAAGCCTAACCAAACCTGCGAGCCCTTTTAGACTCAACCTCCAGACTGAACAACAGGTACACATCAGCAAAAACAGTTGACAGGAGTGTTAAAGAGTGATTACAGAGAAACAGATAGGGTACGGGAAATGGCGGACAGAGAGATATGGGACAGTCAGCAGGTCATAAAAAAAAAAAAAAAAAGGTGATTGATGAGAGAGAACCCCTGGCTGTTCTGTCTGTTCTGTCCTACAGGAGCTGAACCACTTTGAGCACCAGTTTAATGTCCGGCCCAAACCTTTCCAAGCTTTTACGGCCTCCAAATCACCCAATACGTCACCTTCTGCAGTGGATACCCAGAACAACGGGGAGCAAAGTAATAGCAGTGCACACAGATGCACTCTCTTTATCAGAAACACACAAACTATTACACGCCGATAATGCAGCTCATGTGGTCCATTCTTATGTGGATCTGAACCCACATGTTAATTTAAGTGAATTCCATTGTTATCATAGATTAAAGCTGTGCTGTTTTTTTTCAAAGTTTTGAAAATGTAAATATGGGCATTTTATATATTTATGAAAAAACTATACACAAAGTGGTGCGCTGCTTATCGTCATCAATAATAAAAAAAAGATACAATAAATCAAGCCTATCTTGAATAGGATGATGCATGTTCCGTTCTACAGTGAGTAAATTAGGTATCTACAGCCTTACCGACTTTTATATTATTACTTGTCTCATCCAGATGCAAGACATCCGGTCACCAGAAGTGTTGTTGCCCCTGTAACAAAGTTACAGCCTGCTGTTGCTGCACTACAGAAGCTGCCTCTATGCGACCGCTGTGGAAAAGGCATCATGTTAGTATCCCCACTGATCAGCCATCACCAGAGAGCTTTGTAGTGTGTCAGCATTAAACTACATCATTCATAAACATTTACAAACGTCATGTTATTACATGATATTTACATGTGTGCGTGTGATCTTTCGGCAGTGGTCCCGTAGTGCATGCGGGCGTGAAATGGCGTCACCCAGCCTGCTTCGTGTGTTTCTCCTGCGGTACCGACCTGAAACACCACGGGTACTTTTTGTTTGATGGACAGCTGTATTGTGAAACGCACGCTATTAGGAATGCTCGTCATGGGTATGTCAACCCCCCTGCTTGAGACAAAAGAATGGTTACTCTCTCCAACACACACACATACACACACACGCGCATGCGCACGCACACGCACACACACACACACACACACACACACACACACACAATTTAAATTTGTATTTTGTGAAGGAGGAGCTGGCAGTTTCAGAGATTAGAGTTTACAAATAGATTGGTCTTACAAAATCTATGTAGTCTATTGTGTCCATTCTCTATAGTTATTTCTAGAACAAATTTTCACGTGGTATGACGATAGTGGCTTATGAAGTAGAATGATCATATTTATAAAACCGTTTATGTTTAGTACAGATTTAAGATGGACTCAACTCTATTGTAGTCTTACACACAGTATCTCACCTATAACGTAAAAATGCATCCATTTAACATTTGAACAAAGTTTTGCTTTAAGTTGTACAGATTCTCTAATGTTAAGAATTTAGAATAATATGCAAATTATGATACACTGTATTCAAAGGTATTCTTCAGAAAATAAATAAAATAATTTGAAAGTCAAGTTGTAACTTCTGTATAATTTGAAACCAAAATGGTGAATAAAGCATATGTTTTGTGATCTTTAAAATAATCACTGACCTGGATTCCACTCTGTATAGGCCACACTTTCACTAAAGTTTTAAACTTGTCTTGCACAGAACTTAGGGACCTTGCTTAAAATGCTTTTGCTATATCGAGTCATTACTGCGAAAATATACCTATAGCTTGCAAAGCAGTATGTTCTCTCTTTTGCATCAGAATGTATAGTAAAGAATGTATAGTACCTCCAGAAAGCGACGGGGGCAAGTTCTGGGCATCGAGTTGAACCAATTACATCAACGTGATGGCATAATTATTCCAGGAAGATTACAAAATGTACAGCAACCAAAAGATGAACATACATGGTCAGTCAATCATTTGTCTGGGATCATCCTTCTTCCATTACAAAGGAGGCTTAAGTTGGTCTGTCTAACTGCATTGAAATCATGGCCTGTTGGAACTCATCAGTAGCAGTTGGAGAGTCAAATGTGTGGCAGACGCTGTTCGGGGTGACAACTGAGACTGAGGCATGAAGAGGCTCTATCCAAGTTTTGATTCACGTAATCTGGCTTTCAATTAGTTAAAGGTGGCACAGAGCTTGTTGAACCCTACCAGGAGTTCAGGATAAATGTGGACTGGTCAACGTAGCTCTTGACCAGACACCTTTCTTTGGTTTTGGGGGCCAGGATTCACTGAGCACAGGCAATAATGATGGGGGAGGGATAAGCTTCGTTAAAAACTTGTTGGGGCTGGTGCCTTCAGCACGTCTGAGAGCTCAATAAATATCAATTTCTGCTGTAGACTCCTGCTCTCAATGTCAGTGCATTTGTCCAATAATGGTTTCACCTGTTTGGAATGCACCTAATTTTGGTGTTAAAGCTTTTCAATTTGCTCTATGGCATAAGTGATATAAAGTGTCAGCTTGCTTGGTTGTTTCAAGTCGGCCATGGTGAAGTTGACTTATTTCCTCCAAATCGTCACGGTCTGATGTTTCTTACTACTCTGATGTACAACGACCGGCCACAACATTGAAATCACCTGCCTAATAAGTTCCCCTCGAGCTGCCATGACAGCTCTGACTCGTCAAGAGTTTTTTTTAAACATGATTCAGGTCTGGACAGGGTTATGATCTGGTAGTCCTCCATCCACAATTTGATTGACTTAAAGGTTTCCCTGCTGGAAAAAAAATCTTCTGTTGGGGAACATTGTCAGAGCAGAAGGAATAAAGTTTTTTTCCACCTTGCACCTGGCGTGAGCCGTGCCTCCTTCACAAGGACAAATCTGACCAATTACAGCTGGGCAGCCAAACTGGGTGTGAGACAATGTGGCTTTTAGGTCCCTCCATGTCACCGTCTAACCATAACACGAGGTATTGGGCAAAGCTGAAAATTTGACTCATTCCTTACTCCAGTGCACTACAGTCCAATCCTTAAGGTCTTTGGCAAGCGTCAGTCTGGCCCTTCGTTGCTTCTCTCCTATGAGCCCGTTTCGAATCATCCTTCCCAGTAGTTGCCGTGGATTCAGGTCAGGGAAATGTGAGGGCAAGTTAATGTGATTAAAGATGTTGTCGTCCAGGAACTGCCTACACACTCTGGCCACATCTGATTAGGCGTTGCTTACTTTTTCTTTTTTTATATACACATTATGTATGTATGATGGTGATATGCTCGTGACCTGGCCAGGGTCACCTCTAGCCCTATGTCGGCTAGGAAGGATCAAGTCTATGAGTTGCATAGACTCAAGGCCCTGAAAAAAATCCTCAGAGATTTTGGTTCATATTGATATGATAGCATCACTTAGTTGTTGTAGATTGTCGGCTACAAATCCATGATACAAATCTCTCATAGAACCACACCCCAAAGGGGCTTAATTGGAGTGACTGTGGAGGCCATTTAGCACGGCGTAAACTTTCTTCCCCATTCTGACGATATGTTTGAACTTCAGAAGGTAGTCTTGACCATGTCAGCTTGCTTAAATGCATCGAGTTGTTGCAAAGTAATTGGCCGATTAGATATTTGCGTTAACTAACAGTTGAACAGATGTACCTAGTAAAGCAACCAGCCAGTGTATATCTACGCACGCACGCACACACAAAGTACAAGAGAAGGGCTGTCAAGGACAACTCATTCTTAACTTTATTCATTCCGTTGTTAACACAATTATTTTTACAAAGTAAACTAACTACAGTGCATTACTTACAAACACATAGAAATGAAAACTTAACAACATTACTTGAATTGCACTGTTTTCAAATTTTAATTTTTAATTAGTTTTTAGTTGTTTTTTTTTAAATGAAATAAAGACAGTCAACTTGTCTGGCAAATAAGGTATGCTTAGTTAGTTAGTTCAGAACTTCACTGCAAATTTAATCTTTTTTTGATACTGTAGATATACAGTTTGAAAAGTATTAGTGGGGTTTAGAGTTTCTAACTATTCTTTGATGTACTGTATTTAATTTGCAATGTACAGCACTGTAGCCAACTCTGCTACAAAAGTGCTCTATAAATGTATTTGACTTGACGTTATGGGGAGCTATGACGATTAACCATTACTCTGTCCAGCCATCTGTTTCCAAGACTATGTGGATCATAACCTGTCTTGGGAAATTTGATTAGTTTGAGCCCAACCAGCTAACTGAATGAAATTGTACATTTCTAGCTTATAATAATCACAAGCTACCCCTCCATCAAACTTATGTTCTGTTTTGGTGATGGAGTTTGAGTCTCATGATGCATCTGCCAATTATGTACAATACGGCAGTTGACTATATCATGACACTTCACTAATAAGCTACAATGTTAGTATTTCTTAACACACAGATAGCATAGCCATTTCAAGTTTAACCAAGAACAACAGTAGCAAAAACAGAAAAGGCTTCTCACACAAGAATGGAAAAATTAGATTTCTAAAATCGCTTGTTTATATAGTGATCGTAAACAATAGCACTTGTATTTGATTTTAGTCTTAGGCTGCAGCAATGAAGGTGTCATCCAATTGGCGACCCTGAGGCTGTGAAAAAAGAACAAGCAAAAAACACATCCGAAAATCAACAAGAAAACACAAAAGGAACACAACCAATCAGAAAAAACATAAGTAAGTATATTTAATGCTTAAATATACCTATGGTATTCTTCAGCATACAAAAGCTGATTGTGTTACCTTGACAAAGATTCGTGACGGTAGCAAACGTCGCAGCGTGTGAGCGTTGAATGCAGGGGAGCGCAGCAGATTGATGTTGAGCAAAGGTAGAGTTTGGTAGCCAGCCATCAGTGGGAAGAAGTTGTACAGCATCTCATGCTCTGCGCCTGGTAGGATTCGCAGACGTACCTACACAGGCAACAACCACCATTAAAAAACAATCGAACGTTAAATAATACCTTTACATTTAACCTTTTTATGGTATAATAAGCAAGGTGATATCATATGTCATACTCTGTAAGTATATATTGCATCTTAGAGAACAGTATGTTAAAACACTTTCCTACAAAGTTGTGAACATTTCTAAGAGTCAAAATGTTATACTACCCTGAAAAAGCATATCTTTCAATGTTGCCAAACTTTGATACGGTCCTGGAGGGTTCTGAGCATCTTTACCTTGGCATTTACTGTTTTTCTAACACAGTAAGCACCTCCTGCAGTCTACTGTTGCCCTATCTGCAAGTACAATGGCGGTAGAAATTACCACAGGAATGTGAAAATATGTTCTCTCTGCTGGGGTTTAATGGGCATACCTTACATATTTAAAAATACCATATCATCACTTTCATCATATTGCTTCCAATTCACTTTCATCATTATTTGTCTTGCTCAGTTATGTTAATAATGGGTTTTATATCAGGATGGAGCAGTCCTTTATACAAAAAGCACATCTCCACACAAATAACGTGTTAAAACCAGTCTGAGAATTGCTATGGATCAATTATGTTTGTGTTGTAAATGGGAATTTTTACTGTCTTCATATGTTAAAGCGTTCATATTTTTTTTAAGAATTAGATTACAAAAGATAATACTAATAATAATCTACAATGTAGATCTACAAATGTATTACATTCAGCCTTTCAAATGACACAAATACAGTGTAACAGAATGTAGGCTATTATGGCAAATTAAGATCATTCTGAGACAACCGTACATCAAGACATGTTTAAATCTAAACAATGTGTTGGCACATACTGCTACACATAAATATTATGTCTGTCGGTAGAATTATCCCTTTTTATCCTACAAGGAATGTTAATGGATCATTACAATATGTGTAAGAATAGAGGCAGGCTTTAACTGTTATGAGCTAAAGGCCAGAAAGGGTGGTGACAGGGCTAGGAAGGCAGTCCAAGCTCAAAATATCCCACAACCCAGACAGCAAAGGCTTCCTGTTACCTTGTAAATGTGTCTATGAATGTCATTAGAAGAGCAAAAGATTTAAAGTGTAAAAGCTCAGAGCATTCTTCATTTCATTTAACATTCACACATTCTGGGAGAAGCTGGACATAGTAGCCTAACACTGTCTAAATTGGTGTCTCTCACACACACACACACACACACACACACACACACGCACACACGCACACACACACGCACACGCACACACACACACACACGCACCCACCTGTTTGAGTCCAGAGAACATAAACGCATCGCTGGGTTCCACAGACATCTCGATATCCTGGACCAGGCTGGTTCTGTTCCTGATGTAGAACCGCACAGGGAGGGACTCCCGAACACAGCCAAAGGCTGGCAG